>PVKP010004275.1:0-11323 GCA_004027715.1 Plecturocebus donacophilus | reverse complement strand
TTCGTCCTCTTTCTTTCTTTCATTCTTTTTTTCTTTCTTTTGCTGTTTCTTTCTTTCTCCTTTTTCTTTTTCTTAAAAAAAAAAAGAAAAAAAATCCAATTTTTAAAATCTTGCGCTTTACAACAAATCTTGTAACTATGTTTGATTTTGTAACATCATGCATTGGTCATATGGAAATTATCTTAGGCAAATACTTTAAATGTTACCATATTTCATTATACAACTTTAAAAATTTACATTAATGAATATCTTCACTTATCTCATCAGAAAAAAGCCTTTAAGCATTGGGAAGTCATCAAGCTCACAGTGGTAGATGTAAGTTTTCTAAAATTCTAATTTTCTCTTGAAAGCTCAGATTTTATTATTGGCAACAAATACTATCAGTGGTTTCTTTGAAGTGATGGTCTCATTTCACTCATTTCCAAAAAAAAAAAAAAAAAAAAATGTCTACCAAGTACCCAAGTTTGAATAACCACAGTTTGTCTATTCTTTCAACTCAGTCACAAAATTGCCTTTCTTTGAAATAGCCATCATACTTCACTATACTGCAGAAGTGTTTTACACACAGCTCCTAGTTTATTGCATATTTTAACAACTTGTGTTTGAGGGTCAATATTTAATAAAATGTAATAATTTTTACCATTTCATCAAGGATATTCTTTGTGAAACCTTCTCCACCACACATTTTGGAAAATTTTCCTAACACCAAAAAGAAACTCTGTAGCCTTTAATATTCACTACAGTTTTCTTGCAACCCAAGCCCTAGACAACCACTAATCTACCTTCTACTTCTATACATTTGCCTATTCTAGACATATTATATAAATGGAATCATGCAGATTTTTGTGACTGCTTTTTTCACTTAGCATAATGTTTTCAACATTCATCTATGTTGTAGCCCATTATCAGTACTTCATTCCTCCTAATTATTTAATAACATTCTATTATATGGGTATGCCACATTTTATTTTGCCATTCACTAATTGATGGACATTTGGGTTGTTTCCACTTTGAGGATCTTATGAACAATGCTCCTATGAACATTTGTGTATAAGTTTTTGTGTCAACATATAATTCCATTTCTATCAGGTATATACGTTGGAGCAGAATTCCTGGGTCAGATGGTAACTCTATGTTTAACCTTTGGTGAACTGCCAAAGTGATTGCCCAAGAGGCTATACCAATTTCAATTGTGACCAGTAGTATATGAGTGAATTTTTCATTCTTAGCGTCACTTTTTATTATGTCTTTTTGATGATAGACATGCTTGCAGGTGTGAAGTCACATCTAATTGTGATTTTGATTTGCATTTCTTTGATGGCTAATAATGTTGAGCACCTTTACATGCGTTTATTGGCCATTTTCTTTGGAGAAATATCTATTCAGATTATTAGCCCATTTGTTGCTGTTGTTGCCAAGCTCTTATTCTTATTGATAAATAATACTTTTATGTTTTATGTATAGTAATCAAATTAGGGTAATTGGAATATCCATCATGTCAAACACTTATGATTTCTTTGTGTTGGAAACATTTCAAATCTCTTCTAGCTATTATAAAATATATAATACATTATTATTAACTATGGTCACACTACTGTACTATTAAACAGTGGAACTTATCTAACTGTATGCTTGTACCTATTAGCCAAACTCTCTTCATCTCCCACTGTCCCCAACACTTCTCAATCTGTAGTAACCATCATACTATCTACTTCCATGAGATCAATTATTTTGCTCCCAAATATGAGTGAGAACATGTAATATTTGTCTTTCTATGCCTAGTTTAGTTCATTTAACATGATGACCACCATTCCATCCATGTTGCTGCAATTGACAGGATTTCATTCTTTCTTATGACTGAATGGTATTCCATCATGTGTATAACCACATTTTCTTCATACATTCGTTCATTGATGAAGACTTAGGTCTGGGCTATTGTAAATGGTGCTGCAATAATCACAAGTGTGCAGATATCCATTGCTTTCCTTTGAATAGAGCCCCAGAAGTGAGATTGCTGGATCATATGATAATTTTAAGTTTTTCGACAAACCTGCATGCCATTTTTCATAATGGCTGTAGTAATTTACATTCTCACTAACAGGGTTTAAGAGTTCCCTTGTGTCCACATCTTTGCCAACATTTGTTATTTTTTGACTTTGGTAATAGCCATTCTAACTGGGGTGGCATCATTTCTCCAACATCAGTGATGTTGAGATTTTTTAATATACCTGGTGTTCATTTTTAACGTGTTCTTTTGAAAAATGCTGGATTCTTTGCCCACTTTTTAATGAGATTATTATGATTATTATTTTCTGGTGAATTGCGTTCCTTGTGTACTCTGGATATTAGTTTCTGATTGGATGAGTATTTCACAAACTCATTCTACAGGTTGTCTCTTCACTCTGTTGATTATTTCTTTCAATGTGCAGAAGCTTCTTAGTTTAATACAGTTCCATTTATGTATTTTTGTTTTGTTGCCTCTGTTATGTAAGACTTAGCTATAAAATCATTGCCTAGACCAATTTCCTGAAATGTTTCTCCTATGTTTCCTTCCAGTAGCTTTTTCTGAGGAGTTGGGGTAGGGGTGGGGAGAAGGTTTCAGTTTGTTGCCCAGGCTTGAGTGAGGTGACAAAATCTCAGCTAATTGCAACCTCCACCTCCCAGGTTCAAGTGATTCTTGTGCCTCAGCCTCCTCAGTAGCTGCACTACAGGCATTTGCCACAACGCCTGGCTAATCGTTGTATTTTTTGGTAGAGACAGGTTTCACCATGTTGGCCAGGCTGGTCTTGAACTCCTGAACTCAGGTGATCCCTGAACCTCAGCCTCCCAAAGTGTTGGGATTACAGGTGTGAGCCACCACACCCGGCCCTTTTAATAACCTTTTTTCTTTTCTTTCTTTCTTTCTTTCTTTTTTTTTTTTTTTTTTTTTTGACGGAGTCTTGCTCTGTCACCCAGGCTGAAGTACAGTGGGCATGATCTGGGCTCACTGCAACCTCTGCCTCCCAGGTTCAAGTGACTTTCCTGCCTCAGCCTCCCAAGTAGCTGGGACTATAGGCATGCACCACCATGCCCGGCCAATTTTTGTATTTTTAGTAGAGACGGGGTTTCACCATGTTGGCCAGGCTGGTCTTGAACTCCTGACCTCAAATGATCCACCTGCCTCAGCCTCCCAAAGTGCTGGGATTATGGGTGTGAGCCACCATGCCTGGCCTCTAGTAGCTTTATAATTTCAGATGTTATGTTTAAGTCATTGATTCATTTTGAATTGATTTTTGTATACGGTAAGAACTAGGGGTCTAGTTTTATTCTTCTACATATGAATACCCAGTTTCACCAGCACTACTTAGTGATGAGCATGACTTTTTCCCATTGTTCTGGACATCTTTGTCAAAAATCAGTTGGCTGAAATTCTATAAATGTATTTCTGGGTTCTCTCTTCTGTTCCATTGGTCTATGTGTCTGCTTTTATACCAATGACTCAACTTTTGGTTTCTTCTTCTTTTATTCCTCTTCATTGTGGGAACTTCATGTTAGGGATGAAATGCTGGCCATGTTGGGGATTTATAAAACTTATTTTCTTTTAAATTTTTGTATTAAAACAAACAAATACAAGAAATAAAGATGTCAGTTTGCCACAGGCACTCATGGCTAGCATTGCTGCTCAGTGTGATACAGCAATTTGTAGTCCTCTCCTGTAAGATTACACCAGAAGTTGTTTTCTTTTTTATGACTATATTTGGACCTGACTCTTGGAAGGAAACCATTAGCTGTCTAACTCAATCATGTGGTGCTGCTGGCCTCAGTGTCACTGAGTCTGGTATAAGATTGCCTCTCAATGAGGGAGGCAGGCCAGGAAACCCTGTTTCATCTGGAACAACAGCTGAAGGGGACTCTGGGAAGGTAGGGAAATGTTTGGGAACCTGTCACCTGTCTAGAAAGAGCCATCAGAACTCCCTGCACCCGCTTTGAGAGTTTCATGTAGTTGTGGCAAAAGTACCAGGGGGATGGGAGTCTCTGGCTAGAAACCACTGTGCAAAAAGTCATGGAAGGGCAATACCACAGGCTCAATCTTGAGCCTTTCCAGAAAAGAGTCAGCCTTGGGCTCAGAATTTTTTTGACCATTTTACCTGTACAACCAAAGTGCTGCTCTAGAATTATTTAGGGAGATCCAAATTGCATCAACTTTTCTTATGGTTTCCTTAATTAAAAGCACACGTATATATGTATGGGCAACAAGGAAATAAAAACTTGTTTTATTTCTTGTTTCATAGCAAAAATAACATACAGTCCTTACAAAAATTTAGAAAATATGCTGAAGCATATAATAACAGTAATACAAATAAACTAAGTAGATGTAGTCTCATCACTCAAAAATAAGCACTTGCAATATTTTGGTATGTTGTCTGACTAGCCTTCTTTTTAAAATATAGTTTGTATATATTGTGGAATCATAGAATTGTTTTATAATCAGCTTTATTTTTTCATTTAACACTATCTGGTAAACATTTTCCCAAGTCATTGAATACCACTCTACTATCATCATATTCACCATATATTATCTAATTATTCAATAAAATGAGTTTTGTTTCCTTGTCAAATGTTTTAAACTTTCTAAGAGTCAGCTTTCTTATCTGGCATACCTATTACAGATATTTTGAAGCTTCATTAAAACCAGCAGCAGAGCATCTGCAATAATAACCACTTAGAGAGTATAACTTGTTGCTGTTACTTCCATTTCTACCACTTCCATATTTCTGTGTTTTCAAATTATTCCTTTTTGTAAATTCAAATCAATAATTGTTTTTAGACTAAATAACTAAAATAGATTTATAGAATCAAGACTTATAGGATCAAGGATTTTAATTGGAAAACTCTAGAGTGTTTTCTATTGCTCAGTGAGTATAGTGTGAATATCTTCATAAGTATGTCATTCTAGGTATCAGAGTTAAATCATGTGCACACAGAGGATATGGCTGGTGCATGCCATGCAAAAGGGAGTTAAAAGAGGACAGAAATGGACATGAAAAAATACTGGCTTTTATAGTTATCTCTTGACTTAAAAAATACAAGGCAATAACCAAAATATACTTTCTATAACATTTTAAGGAAGGCTTGGCTGTTTATGTTGAACTGCTTATAGAAGTTGATAGAATGGGAAGAAAATATGTACTTGACTTGTGCACATTAGTGTGAGCATCTGAGCATAAAGTGCCACTTTATCAACACAAAGTCTATTTCATTTCCAGTTCCACTGCACTCCATTTCTGCACAGACATTAGATCATAAGATGAAGTTAGAGGAGAGAGGCAATAACAGATTCCTTAAGTTGCACAGGGCTCCATAATGTAGTTATGAGACCTTTGAGAGTCACTATGAGAAAACAGATATAAATTCTGTTCTTAACTTTCAGCATTTAGCAAACTGATAAGAAAATGGCAAGAATAACTAAAGAATGCTGACTGAAGTGCTGTAATTATCGAGAACAGGGATGATAATAAATTTTACAGAGGATGGGGAGGCTTACCTGGAGTTGAGTCCGAGAGGATGAAAAGAATTGAAATGTGAGTAGCTGAGGGCACTGGACTCCTGACCAGGAGAATTGAAAGAGAACAGGTAAAGAAAAGTGAATTATGTGTGGCATTGCAGAAAGCCATAAAGAGTTTAGTTTGGTCAAAAGAAAGAGTGTGGACAACAGATAATAAATACTTTTACTGAGCATTGACAATGTGATAACTTCTGAGTAGAGGGCTTGATGTACTATCTTGTTTGAACTCTACAACTCTATAATAGATTATACCATGTTCATTTTATAGATTGAAAAAATAGAAGCCCCTGAGGATTCTGGGCAAGAAAACTGCTCATTTGGAGCTGTGCTCCTGGAAGATTTGATGTCAGTGTGCATGATGGAGTGTAACAGGGAATAGTGGAGATGGAAGGCTTTTCCACTGTAAAGGCCATAGCAGTACTTCTAATGACAATTGAAGAATATATGACTTATAAAGCTATAATGGAAAAGAGAAGATGAATGTGAGTGTGTGGCAGAGGTTGAATCCAAGGGATTGGTAAGCCAATTGCAGGTGAGAGGTAAGAAAAATGATCATGTGAAGGTTTCAAACATAAATGATTGCAGGGATGGTAGTGGCATTAAAACAGGGAGAAAAGGAGGTCCCTGGGAGTACTGATGATGGAATTAGTTTGGAATGTACTAGGTTTGTAGAAAAGCCAGAGGTAGATCTACAGATGATGGGATATAAGAAACTAGAATCCAAGAGACAAAAATTTCGGAGTAGAAATGTAGTAAGAGTTAATATTAGGCCAGTAGCTTGACACATTTCACAAAATTGGCCACTGCATAAGGTTGTGTCAAAGAGACATAACAGGACTATCACACTCCCAAAATTTGAATTTCCAGGGTTATTTAAAATTTATTCTATAACCCCTCATCTCAAAATTGTTTTGTAAATTTCAATCAAGTGAGGATAGCTGTTAAAAATATCACTCATTTTACTTTTGGGAAAAACTTTCATGTCAAAGTAATGAGGGGTGTGTGTGTGTATGTGTGTTTGTGTGTAACCATCTCACTTAACACCCCTTGGGCCCAACCCTTCCCCCTGTGTATTTTGAGTATTGATAAGAGAAGAAAATATAAGTTGCTGTGAGGAGGCCTTGAAGAGGCTGTATGCAAAACCACTTAGAAGCAGAACCTGAGCCCTGGTTGAGTCAGACTACTCACATTGGCTAAAGGTGAAAATTTTCTTCTTACATGGTGAGTCTTCCTAATGAGAAGCTTAACAAATAAAGTTTATTTTGTGTATAAGTGTTTTCACTCCATGTGTTTTTTTTTCCTAAAAACAAAATAGGATAAAAGCAATTTTCATGATATGTCCTTCAAAATTGAATAGCTGGTAGCTTTTTTTTTTTTCTCCCCAATTCCTAAAGTAAATGACTTCCTTTCAGATCTAAAACATATATCATAATTGTGCTTTCTGGGGATTCTGCCTTTTGTCAAATTAACAGCTCTCGAAAGCAGCACATATTTTCAGCTGACCTGCAGTTGGACCTAACATTTCTTTCTCAAACTGTCAGACATTTTAGTCATGGAGGAGAGAGGACACACTTCCAGAATCTGCTGTGTGTGGCCTGGATCCTGTTCTCTGGCCCTAAGCAGTTTAATCGCTCTACCTCACAGGGGCCGCTTTTGGCTAATGAATCCTTAGCTCCAAGTTTTTCCTCTTCCTAATGAGTGCTAATAAAATGCATTTAACTCCACTAATGCAACAAAAACTCAGCATTATTTCATTGTATCTACTTAATAAGAACCTTGTTTAATATCAAATTACAGCCTGCTCAGCCAAAGCATTATACTGGGGGAAGTGGGACTGTGAGAAGGGAGTATCAAGTGCTGTAATTTGGACATTCCTCCTTAATATGCCCTGCAGTATTACGTGATTGCTTAATTCATTTAGCCGAACTAGTCTGATCCATCTGCCAACTGTTGTGTAAAATTTACTGCAATGCTAGGCAACCAGTCCCACCACACAAGCTAGAAATATAGTATCACTTTTCCTGGGACCAAGTTATTAACAGTTGTTTGGGGAGAGGCAACAAGCAATGGTGCAGATACTGTTACAAAAAGGAAGACCTTCTGGATGTGCCTCATTTTATAAAACGGTTACAGCAAATCCCACTTTTATTCATCAAAGTGTGTTTCTAATTGTTCATGGTCTAATTCCAGAGGCATTTCATCTTTACTTCAAATTTATCTTCAATGAGCAATGATGTCTAATCTCCTATTTATCTTAGCTTTGAACTTCTCTATCTTCTTCTGAACCAGTCTCTCTCTCAAGAAACAATCAGTAACAAATACCTATTGGAAACTTTCCATGTGAAGGAAAGAATCATTTTGTAATTTGAGTAATCATTGCTTGAATTAGATAAAGTTCCATGTATATTGGAATTTCTTAAAGTGAAGTACATCTGTAGTCTCATTATCTGTAAACTAGAGGCAAAAACCCTTGAGTTTCCCATCAAATTTAGTGACCTGGAAACTTCTGATCTTCTCACCTGAGAGACATTACACTTGGAGACTTTTTCATCTACATTGTTTCTTAAGGTACAGGATTCTATTATCCTTGATACTTGCTTATTAAACTGGTAGATACACTTCTCTTGGATGTTTGAAGGAGTTAAAAAGATTTGTAACTTATTCATGGATTCATGGAGAGAGTTGGGGAAACTTAGAAGAGCTTTCTTCTATCTTTCTCTACTTATTCCGAAAAGCCAATTGTTACATATAGATAGTAAAATGGTTTACAAACTGTTTAGGAAAATTCCAGTGTAAAGGAGTAATAGTTATCTCTCAAAACCTTATAACTGGTCACCTGATAAGAAAATAGGTGAAGATGGTAGGACTTCATTCAAGACTTACCTTGTAGAGTTCATGTAGGAATTATTAAGACCAGAAGGCTGTTGTTGCTCAATTTCTAGTAAGTGGCTTGAATCAAAATTTGGTTCTGCTAACTAACAGTGGTTAAGTACCCTTGTAACTCCTTAGTGGGTGAAGTGGAGATTCTACATCCCTCCAGCCAAGGACAAGGCAGGTAATTATTGCCAGCTGTAACCACGTTCCATAGCATTCCAACATCTCAGAAGAATAAATGCATATTTCCATCTAAACAGAAGGTGTGCCTTTGTTCAAAAATGAATCTGGATAGGACAGAACTTTTTATACCTTCTAGTAATATATTTAGTATTTATTTTTCTTCCAACCTTAGTTTTTGTCAGAATATAAATTTCAAAACAAAATTATGTATGATTTCAGATAATCTCATGAAATAGGCTATTAATAAAAGAACCAATATGTAGTATTTTTATGTGATAAGAAATATTAATATAAAACTAATTCTATATAATATTTTTCTCCTGATTTTTAAAAACTCTGTAGTTATAGGTCACCTATTTATTTGTAAACAGTACTAAATACTTTTGTATCAAATCTTCAAAGCTAAGTTTATTTTCAACGTATTAGTAGAGAAATGCATCTACGCAGCTCTGTAGTTAAGAGTACATTCATTCATATGCTAATGAAAAATTAACTTGGAGAAACTTCAAAGAAAGCAGTCATGTACTGAGTTTTTCTTAAACAAAAAAACAAAAATTTAAAAGGCTATCCTTTTTGAAATCTAGTCTTCTTGGGGAAAACTAGCTTTCATCCAAATGAAATCATCAGAAATGGTAGGATTAACTGATGTATAAGTAGAAATTTCTTTCTCTAAGATATTGTACTGTTTAATTCATGTAATGGTGAGAAGAAGCTTCAATTACTTCAGGGAAGAGGCTAAAAAAAGAAGAGGTTTATTATGTTCCTAGTGGGCCAAGTTTTCTAAAGGTATCTTAGTCTCTGTGCTCCTAAAATAAAATACAACCCTTACTAGCACAGCCTTGTCTGGGAATTAACATGCTCTTAGTTTTCTTTGTATCAGACATTCTGAAAGTGTTTCTTCTAAAGAACCAAGACTCTGGTGAGAGCTAAGAAAAAGAAGTTGTGAAATCTCTTTCAATCCTAAACTTTCAAGGGACTAGAAAAAGAGAGTTGCTTTGCTTACAAAATGAAGAGGCTCATGTAGACTTAGTTTTACTGTTGTTTCTTTGAGCACTAACTCATTATCAGCCTTCTATTTAAGTGTCACCACCCATTCCCCATCAAAAATCTCAGAGTCACATTAAACTTTCTCACTTGTCCTTCACAGACAATCAGCCACTGGTTGAGTATTGATAAGAGAAGAAAATATAAGTTGCTGTGAGGAGGCCTTGAAGAGGCTGTATGCAACATCACCTAGAAGCAGATACTGAGCCCTGGTTGAGTCAGACTACTCACATTGGCTAAATGGTGAAAATTTTCTTCTTATTCACCTTCTTATGTGGTGAGTCTTCCTAATGAAAAGCTTAACAAATAAAGTTTATTTTGTGTACAAATCTTTTCACTCAATGTGTTTTTTTCTCCTAAAAACATATTTCTTCTATATTCTTCTTTTCTTGCTTCTCTCAAATACACCTTCTTATTCAATTCTCCCCACACACCATTTTAAAACAGCTGTATTGAGATATTGAAATTGCCATTAAAAGTAATGGCAATAACTGCAAGAACTTTTGCACCAACCTACTGATTTAAAACTCAGAAATCTACCCATTGTAAGTGTAAAGTTTGATTAGTTTGAGTAAAATACACTTGTGCAACAGTCCCCAAATCCTGATTTAGAACACTTCCACTTCTCCAAAAGTTCCTTGGGGCACAGTTGCAATTAATCCCAACATGCTGAGTCTCTGACAACCACACAACAACCTTCTGTCTCTATGGATTGCCTTTTCTGAACATTTCCTATAAATAGAATCAGGCAGTCTTTTGCATCTGGTTTCTTTCATTTAGTATGATGTTGAGATTCATCTATGTTGCAGCGTGTGTCATTACCTTGTTTTTTTAATTGCTGAATCATATTCCATTGTATGTTTATACCACAATTTGTTTGTCTGTGTATCCACTGATGGGCATTTTGGTTGTTTCCAGTTTGGGACTACTATAAATAATGATATTGTAGATATATAGGAGTAGAATTGCTG
This sequence comes from Plecturocebus donacophilus, assembly GCA_004027715.1. NCBI lineage: Eukaryota > Metazoa > Chordata > Mammalia > Primates > Pitheciidae > Plecturocebus > Plecturocebus donacophilus. Next base: position 706 of record PVKP010004275.1, on the reverse strand, counting down.
GGTCATATGATGAATATATGCTTAATTTTTTAAGAAACTGCTGACAAACACTTTTCTAAAATGGCTGTACCATTTTATGACTTCCTGCCAGCCATGTGTCAGTCTCCAGTTTCTCCACCTCCTGGCTAATACTTGTTATTTGCAGCTTATTTTAACCATTCTAGTGGGTGTGTAGCATGGATCTCATTGTACTTTACTGACTGGCTTTAACCTAGTGACTAAGATGTTAAGCACCTTTTCTCCTGCTTATATTTTCCCTTAGTTCACACCTTCATCCTTTCTCACCAGGAATACACGTAAAGGGCTCCATGGTATTTACAGCTTTTTTGTATCCAGCATACCTTCTCTTTAACATTCTGGTAATAAACTCCTTTTGTCCTGTGGAGACCCCATTACACACTATTCAAGTGTGAAAGATCCTGCCCTCCTATTCAGTGCCATGGGAATTAGAAAATAATATTTTCTAAATGAAGTGATTGCTTTAAGATTGAGGTCATCGCATTTCCCTTGAAAGAAGTCTTTCTGCAGAGACCTGGGAAATACAACTAAACACACAATCTAGTCTGGTTTGTTGCAAGTACCCAGGACTAGCTAACCTAACAGCCTCTGAAATTGTGGGAAATTGTGCACAACACATTCTGTGGCTTCCTTGACTCTGTTATCCCCGCCCCTGGAAAAGGCTCCTCTTTTTTTTTTTTTTTTTTTA
>PVKP010004274.1:0-99476 GCA_004027715.1 Plecturocebus donacophilus | reverse complement strand
TATATGTACCACGTTTTCTTTATCCACTCTATCGTTGATGGGCATTTGGTTTGGTTCTATGTATTTGCTATTGTAAATAGTGGTGCAATAAACATACATGTACATGTGTCTTTATAATAGAATAATTTATATTCCTTTGGTTATATACCCAGTAATGGGATTGCTGGATCAAATGGTATTTCTGATTCTAGATCCTTGAGGAATTGCCACACTGTCTTCCACAATGGTTGAACTAATTTGCATTCTCACCAACAAGGTAAAAGTGTTCCTCTTTCTCTGCAGCCCCTCCAGCATCTGTTGTTTCTGACTTTTTAATAATTGCCATTCTGAATGGTGTGAGATGGCATCTCACTGTAGTTTTGATTTGCATTTGCATTTCTCTAATGATCAGTGATGTTGAGCTTTTTTTTTGTATGTTTGCTGGCCACATAAATGTTACAATCATTTTATATTCAACTTTCTAGGACTTCCTGGAACTCTTCTTCATGTAATGAATTTTGAAAGTAACTAAGACTTCCTCTTTAGCTCTTAGCCTATAGAATCATCTTCTCTCCTCTCTAGAAGCCCTTGCTTAATTTGTCTGAGCATTGTCTGTTATTCACTTAACACCTTCTGGGAAGCCACTGAACAAGAAATCTGGAGAGTCATGAGAATTCTCTGCTGTTTCTAAGGGGAAGGGAACTTAAACTCTTTGCTTATGATCACCATCTTATTTCTCTCCATTGTAATTTTCTTATCTTGGGCAGAATAATGTTTCCTCTCTACTGTATCTTTCAGTGGACTTTCTACTACCACCTTTCTCATTCTTCTAATGCTGTTTTATAATATATCCCTGCATGACGGTCTCATTTTGGGAGATGTACTAAACCATGCACAAATGGGAAGAAAAATCCTACCCCCAATAATAATAACCTGATTTTATTGAAGAAAGAAAGTAATACAATCCATTCAGTGTTGAATATCAATGAGGCACAAATGAATTGACCAACAACCAATCTCTGTTCTCAGCTTTCCTGGGAAGATTTCTGTCTTTGCTGTTTTCATTGAATCCCCATTTGTTTTCTTCCCTTTCAGGCAGCCATTTTACTTCACTGGCCTAACATAATCAATTCTTAGTATCTGTGGGTTCCATATCCCTGTATTCAATCAACTGGAGACAGAAAATATATAAAAACAAATAATGACAATATGGGCCAGTTGTGTCGACTTACACGTGTAATCTCCCAGTACTTTGGGAGGCCAGGGCAAGCAGATCACCTGAGTTCAGGAGTTCGAGACCAGCCTGGCCAAGATGGTGAAACCCCATCTCTACAAAAATACAAAAATTAGCTGGGTGTGGTAGCAGGTGCCTGTAATCCCAGTTACTCGGGAGGCTGAGGCAGGAAAATTACTTGAACCCAGGAGGCAGAGGTTGAGTGAGCCAAGATTGTGCAATTGCACTCCAGCCTGGGTGACAGAGGGAGACTCTATCTCAATAAATAAATAAATAAAGACAATACTACAATAAAAACAATACTGAATAATAACCATTTTCATAGCATTTACATTGTATTAGGTGCTTTAAGTAATTCAGAGATAACAAAGCATATGGGAAGCTGTACACAGGCAATGTGCAAATATTATGCCGTTTTCTATAAGGGACTTGAGCATCCTTGGATGTTGGTCTCCAAAAGGATCTTAGAACCAATTGCCTGTGCATACCAAGGGATAACTATATTCCTTGTTGAATGAGAAGTCATTCAATGATTTTAGGGACAAAAACCCCCTTTTTTCCTGCCCCACTTTCTAACAAAGCATTCCCTTCAAGAGTACATTTCCTCCATCAGATTTAGTTTTATTATTTGAGAATATTTTTACATATATACGTGTGGTGTGTGGATGCATATGTGTGTTTACACATCCACATATATAGGCATATCTGGATTATAGGTAGAATATGGGTATTATTTCAGTGAATATAAGTACCACATCGTTTACTAGTTTTGTGATTTTAACAATTTATCATGCTGTGCCTCATTTTTTTAAACCGGTAAAACAAGAATAATGATAGTACTTCTCTCAGATGGGACTGTGAAGATTCAATAAAACTTATCAGAAAGTGCCTGACGTGGCCGGGCGCGGTGGCTCACGCCTGTAATCCCAGCACTTTGGGAGGCTGAGACGGGCGGATCACGAGGTCAAGAGATCAAGACCATCCTGACCAACATGGTGAAACCCCGTCTCTACTAAAAAAAAATACAAAAAAAGTTAGCTGGGTGTGGTGGTACACGCCTGTAGTCCCAGCTACTCGGGAGGCTGAGGCAGGAGAATTGCTTGAACCCGGGAGGCGGAGGTTGCAGTGAGCCGAGGTCACACCACTGCACTCCAGCCTGGTGCCTGGTGACGGAGTGAGACTCTGTCTCAAGAAAAAAAAAAAAAAAAGTGCCTGACACATGGAAATAATGAATCTTAGCTTAACTACTATCTTTGCCTAAAATTTCTTCTTTTACAATTTTATGAAGGCACATACAATACAATCTTAGGTCCCAAAAGATCTTCAGGTGATAATAATTTTCTCAATTCTAGATGCCAGCACTATTTATGCTTACCTGTAATACACACCTTTCATTCATGTTACAACACCAAGGGAGTTTATTTTTTATTTTATCCCAACCCCATAAGACCATTTATCTTGCTGCCTTCTGCCCATTCCACACCTTCCTTGACTGTAGGAAATAAAGAAAGATCAATATTTACAAAAATATAAAAGAAGGTAAAGGTCTCTGTAATTTCTCAAAGTTTGGGTTCAGTATATATTGATTCATGAGCCTAAAATAGATTTGAAAAGGATGAGAGACTTTGCCTCCTTTTCTGTGGTCTGTTGTAAAGTGACTAAGGTCTGGCAGAGAATGTGAGGAAGTAGAGGAAAACTAAAGCTCTTTGGTACAGATTAATTTGAAATTGACAGGCAACTACCATAAAAATTCATCTAGTTTTTAGAAAGTTGCAATGCCCAATTCCTTACCTGATTGATACTCTATTTGAATAAGGATAAAACAAACAAGTTAAATAAAAATGATATATTAATCATAGCAGCAAAATAAATCAGAGCAACTGGGAAAAAGATGCATAAGCTTAAGACAAAGTTAGAGTTAACATTTGTTCCATTCAATTTGGTTTGATGTAGCTGAGGTTAGCTATGTCTTTACATTTTCAGTTCTTCTCAGATGAATTCTTTCTGTTAAAACTCATGTTCTTTCCATCATCTTTTGATCTCCTTCCTTTTCCATATTAAAAGACTTCTGGAAAACTGGAAATATGAATGTTGTTTATAAAAATTTTTCTTGTCCTAATATTAATGAAAATTAAACAGCTATGCCTGAGATATCAATGTCCAACTAATCTCAATATTAAAAACTCAGTCATTGTGCAGTTTTAATTAAATTGATAGCTATCTTTGGTTCACACGATTTCATTCCAGAAAAGACAAAAATGTCAAAAGTGGATATTAAACATTAAGAAAGCTTTTATTCTTAATATACTTGATACAGTATATATCAGTATGCAATTATCAAACATAGAAGACTAATGATTTTTAAAAACCTTAGAAAATAATGAATTCATTGTCAAAGAAAACTTTCATGGAAATTTCTAAAGGCAAAAGATTCAAAATATAATTGAATATTCTTTTTGAAATGAACAAAACTTCCATAATTACTCTATAGACTAATGAAGTAAAATGTTTCCTTTGCCTTTTAAAAGTTTTTCTTACAGAAGTAAGGAACATGTAATCTATGGTTCTGAATCAAAACCTATAGACTTACTTTTAGCCTTCCATTGCTTCCCTGACTAAAACAAAGTGAAATGTAGGATCATCGCATGTTATTTAAAGTAAAATTGTGTGTGTGTTGGTGGAGTCATTACCTACTTCTGGGCTTCCCCTCATTCCCTAAATCCAATTCTTGGACATATAGCCAATAAGATGCATGCCAAGCATGTGGAAGAGACTCATTAAATATTTACATAAGTGAATTGTTTTTCTTCGGTTCATTTTCTGAATAAAAAGAATCGTTTCATACTCTTTTTTTCTTTTAAGATTGAATTTAGATAAAATGTAGTAAAGATGTTTTACAATCATTGATCTAATGTCAGTTTCAAAGTTTTCTTTATATATGTGATAAGAGTAATGTTTTGTTTAGTCCACAGTAATTCCTCTTTTCAAGTTATGACAAGGATCCCTTATCAAGAGCCATACTTGGCAAATGCAAATCAGAGTTTCTTTCAAGATGTGGGGAAGATATCCACCATAAAGGCTGAGCCGTTGTGCTTAGTGCTACCAGGAAAAAGAAGGATAGGATACAAAGGAAGTATTTTCCAGGGAGAAAGAAAACAAAGTCTCTCCCCTTCCAGAAAAATACAGTCAGAAGTTGGATGTGCAACTGTTAGAGGGGAGCATAGAGGAAGGATGCTGGTAGAAACAGCCAGAGGCAGAATGGACTTTCCAGTTACACTTCAGAGGATACTAGTCCAGAGACCACTTCTCACTCTGCACCAGGTCACAAAGACCAATAGAAAATCATATATGAATGAATGCCCAGTGCCTGCACTGCTGAGAGAACTTTCCCCTACAAATGCTATCTTGAGTAGAAAAACAGAGAGGGAGGAACATACCCAGTACAGAGCTGATATGGATTGGCTCTGTGTCCCCACCCAAATCCCATCTCCAATTGTAATCCCCAGGAAGAGGGAGGGACCTGGTGGAAGGTGATTGAATTGTGGGGGTGGGTTTCCCCATTTTGTTCTCTTGATAGAGAAGGAGTTTTCAGGAGATCTGATGGTTTAAAAGTGGCAGTTTCCGTTGCACTTGTGTTCTCTCTCGCTGTCTCTCCTGCTGCCTTGTGAAGAAGATACTTCTTCACCTTCTGCCATGACTGAGTTTCCTGAGGCCTGTCTAGCCATGTGGAACTGTGAGTCAATTAAACCTCTTTTGTTTATAAATTGCCCAGTCTCAGGTAGTATTTTTACAGCAGTGTGAAAACAGACTAATACAAGAGATGACCCTGGAATTGACAAAATATTTATCAGAACACAATTGTCTAATCCAGAAGTTACTTTAATTGGCAAGTTAAAGTCTCTGTTGTTTTGACATTGAGCCCTGTATACTTAAAGATGGTTAAAGTACTACATGTATTTCAGCAAAATTTTAAAAACTAAGTCTCTCTTGTTTCTTCACTTTCCTCTAACTCCACTGCAGGTATAGGAAGTAAGGAAGGTTTTGAGGTTTTTTTGTTTGCACAGCTAATATAATATAACTAAATCTAATCTTGAACACCTAAACACACACACACACACACACACACACACACACACACACACACACACACACACTTTGAGCCCTAGGATCCTTTTCAAACTTGCCTTTCTCTTAAGGATTCTCATTTTCATAAGTGGAATTCCTTCAAGGTTTTAGGTTTCAGAAGTCATCTAAGACTAAATTTTTCTTCCCCTAAAGATCACATAATCATATTCAATCACATTTCACTCATAAATGTAAAATTATAAGCCCTGCACATCAGCTTGTCCTCCTTCAAATCTCCAAATCTATAGTACTTGAAGAAGTGAGAGCTTTGAGGAAGTCATGTTTCCTTTCATATTCCAAAGGAAATTTTGGGAGTGATTGTTCCACAGCTCTTTTAAAATAGTTTTAGTAATATCCTCCTCAGCATTTCCTGCCCATCCCCCCTCTATCTCTGATGTGTGCTTGGAGCTGCTTTCCCACACTCCTTAAGCCAAGTCAAGTGAAATGGAATAAAACCAGCTTGGTCTGTGCCACTTAGGAACTGTGACCTGTGATAATTATTTAATCTCTCTGACTTTGAATATTCTCCTTTATAAAACAGGGATAATTTAAATGTTAAGAGATTTGTTGTGAGGATGAAATGAAATAATCAATGCAAAGTGCTTACTCAACCTAAGTTGCTGTTATGAGTATCTTCTTAAATTTAGTCCATTTCATTTCCTTCCGTCCTTCCTTCCTTCCTTTCTTTCTTTTTCTTTCTCTCTCTTTCCTTCTTTCCTTCCTTCCTTCTTTCTTTCCTTCTTTTTTTTTTTTGAGACAGGATCTCACTCCTTCATCCATTCATGCTGGAGTGCAGTGGCACAACTGCAGCTCACTGCAACCTCCACCTCCTGGTATCAAGAGATTCTCCTGCCTCAGCCTCCTAGTAGCTGGAACCACAGGCACACGTGCCACCATGCCTGGTTCATTTTATGTATTTTTGGTAGAGATGGGGTTTCACTATGTTGCCCAGGTTGGTCTCAAACTCCTGAGCTCAGGCGATCCACCAGCCCCTGTCTCCCAGAGTGCTGGAATTACAGATGTGAGCCACAAGTGCCTGGCCTCTTTCTTTATTTTTTACCCCAACTCAGTTCAGTAAAGCCCCTCTCATTTCTATCTCTGTCTTATGGAACACTTGTGAATAAATTTCCCTGTGCTTTCAACATTTTCTTTTATTCATTTAACAAGCACCTACTATAGACCAGATATAATGCCAGCTTCTGGTGATCCAAAAATGAATAAGGTACAGATGGTTCAAGATGCCCTCAGAGTAGCAGAGAAACAGTTGCTACTGAAGCCCAGAGTGGGAAGTAACTGACTCTGTCCAGAGTGGGAGGAGGGTGAAAGAAGCCTTCTTAAAAGAGAAAACATTTGAGTTGCACAAGAGAGGAGGAAGCAGGCTGCTCATATGTCCCTCGTGCCTCTTATGAAGAGGGTCCCAAGGTTTTCCATGAACCTCCGGGCTATAGTTTGAAGCCTTGCTTTCTTCACTTTGCCCTATTTTTCTGAAAACCCTCTACAATATGATTGAGACACAGAAAGGATATATTTCTTGTCCTTGTGGGGAAATAAAGAGGAAAAAATGTTGCTTGCTTGCTTTCTCTCTTTCTCACTCTCCCTCTTTTTCTTGCATTGTTCGTTCCTTCGTTTTCAGGGTCTCGCTCTGTCACCCAGGCTGGAGTGTGGAGTGCAGTGGCGCAATCACGGCTCACTGCAGCTTTTCTTCTTCTTCATGCGTATATTATTTCATTCTTATCCACTCAACAACCATTTATAGAGCACCAGTTAAGTACTAGGCACTGTGCTACGTGCTAGAGATACAGAGAGATAAGAAACTTAGTCTAGTGAGAGATACAAACAAGAAAATCAAAGATTACTCTACATTTATGAGAGCTCTAATAGAAGAATATTCAGGGGGCTGGGGAGCAGAGTTAGGGTGACCAACCATCCCAGTTTACCTGATACTGTCCTTATGAAGAGGGTACCTAAGTTTTCCATGAATCTCCGGGCTGTAGTGTGAAGCGTTGCTTTCTTCACGCTGCCCTATTTTTCTGAAAACCTCCTACAATAGGACTGAGACACAGAAAGGATACATTTCCTGTCCTTGTGGGGAAATAAAGAGGGGAACAATGTGGTAGACAGAGGTGGTCCCCATTTTAGCACTGAAAACTCCACATCCTGGGAAACTCCTTAGTTCTGCACAAATGGGTCAATTGGTGATCATGGCTCTGGGACCCAGAGCATGCTCTTCTAATAAAATACTGATGGATGAAGACATTGGAAACATTCATTAAGTGAATGCTTTTAGCACATGTGAACTAGATTGCATTGGATGATGGGGAAAATTCCAGTAATGTGCCCACAGTTGATGTGGAGTATTATTCCTAGAGCTATATGAAGATGAAGTGATTTAAATATATTTGGGTGCCTGTTACCTGAAAAGGAAATTCTGACAAAGTCACTGCTTGCAAACAGCTTATATTTCAATGAAGAATAAAGCTATATATACAAAGTGTTATAAAGTAAGTTATAGAGCAACCTGAAAGCAATTCAGATAAAGGGCAGTGGTATTCAGAGGATGTTGTTATTCTGGCTGGGAGCAGGGGTGTCTTAGAGGGCCCGGGGATGACTTCATGGGATAACAGTGTGGGAGAACAAAGGAGAATGACAGCAAGGATGAGAAAGCAGATGCTCAGCTGGAGAAGCAAGAACACCTGCACAGAAGCAAAGCCACAAATCCACCTGGCACTTGGGCTCTGGACAGAATGGTTGAAGTGTGGGATAGAGCGACTCACTCCAAGCTTTCCTGATGTTTTCTCCCTCAAAAAAAAAATTTTTTTTGGAGATGGAGTCTTCAACTGTCGCCCAGGCTGGAGTGTAGTGGCGCGATCTCGGCTCACTGCAACCTCCACCCCCCCAAGTAGCTGGGATTATAGGTGCCCGCCACCATGCCCAGCTAACTTTTTGTGTTTTTAATAGATTCAGGGTTTCACTGTGTTGGCCAGACTGGTCTCAAACGCCTGACCTCATGATCCGCCCGCCTCGGCCTCCCAAAGTGCTGGGATTACAGGCGTGAGCCACTGCACCCAGCCTCTCCCTCAAAATTTTACTTCCACAAAATACTTCCCAGGGACTCTGCAATAATGTGGTCATTTGGAGTTAGTTGGACTGTGGGTATACGTTTTTTGTAATTAGAGTCAATATATCAATATTTTGTTTCCCAAAACCTTGTTCACAACGCTAACAGTTTAGTTGAGCAAAATGTAGACTCTTCAGTGACTATTCCAGTGCGCTTATTCACCACAGAGTTCATTGTTCAAGCAGAAACGGAATGATAGTTGATAGTGTTGGGGCTCAGAAAACAATGCCCCAAAGTGTGGTGCCTTGGCATACTGAGTACATAAGACTACAGGAGCGTGGAAGGCTTTAGAAACCGCCTCAGAAGCAAAGCCTCTCTCTGACCTTCTCCTACCCTCCTTTCTCTTGTCTTTCTCTCTCCCCTGAAATGAGTCATAGAAACCAGAATTCATCTTCTTCAAGGTGAGTCATAAAAACTAGAAGCCTCCTCCCTCAAAGCAAGTCAGAACACCTAGAGAGGTTACTCTCTCCCTTCTCTGTTCTTCCTTGAAGGTCGTTTCAGAGGGGGTCCTGCCCCATAGGCAGGGAGGAAGCCTCACTGCACAGTGAGGCCAAGGTGAATCTGGACAGGCCTTGCTGAGCTTTCCACCTCGTCCATTACCACTGGGTGATAGCCTTGGTCCAGCTACCTATCCACACAGCTGTTCCTTCTCTGTAGAACCTAAGCATAAAAACAGTTTTCCCTAGGTCTTTGGGCCTTCACTTCTGAAGGCTCTCGTGTCATGTAAAACTTTGATTGTAAAAATGTGTTATGCTCTTCTCTTGTTAACTTGTCTTTTTGTTAGGAACATCGAGTGTCGGCTGTGACCTTTGTGATGAGTGAGGAAAGGTGTCACCCCTTTCCACTCCTACAGCAGCAAAATTCAAATTTCATCAATTCTTTCTTCCATGGTCGATGCCTCCCAATCTGTCATTCTAAACTCACAAATTCACTCACACTGTTCGTCTTTGTTCCTCTCTCTGCTCCCCTCCTCAGCTCTTGGGACCACAAAATGCAGTGTTCACATCTCATTTCTCAGCAAAATTATGAAGTGTGTTGAATGAATTCACATTAATAATATTTTAGCTAACAACACTTTGAAGAGTCTACAGATCATTTACCAGGGAAACTAAATTATGTCAAATACTTGTGTCAAAATAAATGAACCAAGGCTTTTCTGATGTAGCAGCTTAACATTTTATTGTGGGTGTAAACACAACCCTCTAATCGCCAAAATTCGCAATCCTTATTGGATTCTTTCTTCATTAGTGAGAGTAAAAAATGTTCTGCTATAGATTTTCCCATAACTTTTAGTGGGACAATAGGGCATTTCTTTCTTAAAGTAATTCAAACTAATATGAAACTCTTTTCTAACATAAAAGTATCTTTAGAACACCTTGGAATTATTGCGAACATAAGTAGAATTTATTAAGGTTATGAATCAAAGAGAAATGTGTGTTTTTGTTGTCATTAAGTAAAATTTAGAGGTGAATCTTGTCTCCATTTTTTGTTTTTTGGCTTAATAATGACTCTGTTTTTTCTCTCTCCTAATAGCCTCTCTTCAGTTCCAAGGTATTCCCAGCTGCCTAGAGTCACAAATTCTGTCTGAAAAGCAGGGTGACCTTTTCAGAGAGTAGCCAATGTTTGTAAGCTAAAATAGAGGAAGGGAGAAAGTCTCCTGAATGACTGTGTTCTGGAAGAGGAGAGCTGATTTCACCAGCCCTCTTCCAACTCACTCATCCTCAGTCCCCTACCTGCCCACATATTCCAACTCCTCCGTCTCTCCGTTCCTTCCTAACTTTCCTGGACAAGCAGGACCACCAGCTACAGGACGGCCAGCTACAGGGATGTGGTCATCCGCTCAGGAATTTTAAGTCTTTAAAATTCTCCCTCAGCGTCTGCTTCTTTCTTGTGGCAGAAAACAGATGGCACCTCAGCTCTATGGAACACAGCCCTCCACTCCTGGGAAGCGGAATCCAGGAGCAGCCAACCTGACTTGGACCAGGCTAGCTGGGTTAGCCCTGCCCACTGCCAGTTACACAGATGACATTTTGTCTGGATATGGCCAGCTGTCCTCAGTTGCCCAGGCCTGAACACACTTACCCTTGCTTCTCCGAGCTGCTTTGCATGCCATACCCACCCCCTCATCTCTCCATTCTTAGCTCCTAAAAAATCACAGATGCTGCAGTTGTCATCCATCTTCTGACTTTTTATTATAGCTTTGCATACTCTTTTCAAATATTCTTTCCCTTTCTCCCTCTTCTTTTTAACCTCACAATTTTGCTTTTTGGAGACCAATCAAAGATTTCTGTGTAACTTCAAAGAAATATTACAAGACAGACCCTCTCCTGGTACAAGAGCTACAGAATTATTTGCATATATAATCTCTTCTTGTGCCTCCTGCTAGCATGGGCCTTTTCGTCTTCTATCCTCATAGAGTAACAAAAGAATAAATTATGGTACTACTGATAGAACATTAAACTGACAATCTTCTGAGGCACTGGCAGTTTAATGGAAACCAAAGAAAATTCAAGATTATACATTTTCTTGTAAATGTATTTCTTTTTCCTGTCTTCTCTTTCACATATTATCAATTTTCTTGCCTTTTTATTATTCAGCTTCCTATCTGTCAAATAACAAACCTACAGCTGCCTTTGAGCCAATCTCCTGTCAATGGAACTATACTTGCTGATAGAGCATTAAGGTGTTGGAAAATCTGTTACAAGGTGTTTAGGTTTATAATTAAAGATTTAGTTAAATTAATAAACAGCAGCAATTTCAAGAAGACTAAAACGATTGCCTTACCTGATATTTTTTCCTCCTTCCTCACTACTTTGGTAAGATGTGAGAAGTGAAAATAAAGGTGTTTATATAGTGCCATCTAGCGACAGATACCTAAAAAAGCTCTGTATCATCTAGTGATTGCACTTAATCACAGAAAACAAAATCCTGCTCTTGGGGTCTGCTTTGGACTCTCCAGGTTTCATTCTTGTTTTGGGGTTTGTCTTTTTATTTTTTTAAACTTCTATTGGGATAATTCAATCCTGGGGTCTCTTTGTTTTCATTGAAAGTTTTAAGCTTTAATCTGCTTCATGGAGAGCGAGAAATGATGAAAACTCAGTATCCAGAGGAATTGCTGTGTTGGTACTTTAAGTTTGGACTTTTTCTTGCTACCCCACTTCTTTCTGTCACACTAAAATAAAACGTTGATTCTACCAGGTATAGAAAAATGTTAATAACCTAAGAAAATGGAAATGATCATGTCATCTAAACAATAACACTGCTCCCTTCTTCCAACTCTTCTCACTTAAATTTATCTTTCTCAAATTTTAAATATCTAGACATGAAAAAGCAAAGACATCTTCAATTATGCATGTTAAAAATATACATCTATGAGAACAATAACCATAGTTTTAGAAGCTGACCCACTGTTAGCAAAGTTCAAAGTGGAAAGAAAACAAAAATTTAAAAAACCATCACCAAATCAGAAACTGCTGTCTAACTTAAATGAGTCATGTTTCCCAGAATCAGCTTGTCCTTTTAAAGGCGATCTCTAACTTGAGACTGGCTTTGCTTTGACTGTGAGATACTTCCAAGATCAGGTCTCCATTCTGATCCCACTCACCAGCTGCTCTGTTTCCAAAGCACTTCTGCCTTCCCTAGGGGGCTCTCCTCCTGTACAGGTTCTGACAGGCTGATCAAATCTGCATGTGTCAATCATCGCCTGCTTGCCAGCTGGTAACAGAAGTAGATTCCTACCAAATTTACTCAGAAGACTTGACTTTCTTAGCACCTCTTCCTGTTGTGCTTTGTCATGATCTTGCAGACAAACTAAGAGATGCGAAAGTGAATTGAAATGTAAAACCTGGCTGGGCAAGTCTAAAATGCTTCAAATGATAGGAGGTAATTAAATGAATGACTTTCAAACCTTACCTGATGTCTGCTAAAATATCATGTATCTGCTGATTCAAGGGTCAAATATCTAATTTCCCAATACTACCCATCGCTTGGAAGTTTCCCTTCAATACATTGATCTTCTCATGTTTGCCTGATGCTCAGTTATGAAGGGGTTTCTTTTGTCTTGATCTTTTCATCATTAAGATAGGTAAGGCCGGGTGCAGTGGCTCACGCCTGTAATCGCAGTGCTTTGGGAGGCCCAGGTGGGTGGATCACTTGAGGTCAGAAGTTTGAGGCCAACATGGTGAAACTCCATCTCTCCTAAAAATACAAAAAAGTTAGCCAGGTGTGGTGGTGGGTGCCTGTAGTCACAGCTACTCTGGGGCTGAGGCCTGAGAATTGAACTCCAGGAGGCAGAACTTACAGTGAGCCGAGTTTGCGCCACTGCACTGCAGCCTGGGAAACAGATCGAAATTTGGTCTCAAAAAAATAGATACAAAAATAAACTTAAGTTTTTAGGATGGTAGATTTTAGGACACTATACTTCCAGCATGTTCATTAGAATAAGAGTAACTGAATGAGACATACCTGCCTAAAGCAGTTTTAGTTAAAAAGGACTCAACACCTCTGGTCTTAATTTCAACTAAACTACTACAGAGTTTTTCTTTAAAAAACAAGGTAGTGATCTCCTAATCTCTATGTCTCAGTACCCTCCCCTCATCCTCAATTCAAAGCCTCCTCTTTTATTGATGACATTAGCAGTGATTTCATAATTGGTAGTTGCAATTGGCATGCAGTGAAGTTTAAGTGGTTGTTGGGCTCTTTGTGGATTAAAGAGTTTTAAATTAAATACTAGTTTAGTGCTTGGTGTTATTTGAAAGGGCCAATCTTCCACAGCAGGAGATTTTGTGGCAGAATGGCAAGCAATGCTCACTTTATGTCTCACTGCCAACCCTCTCTGGTGGTGCCAACTTTATTATGGGTTAGAAACTGAAGAGCATGAAGAGGCCCATTTCTAAAATATAATCACCAAATTTTCATATAATTTTAGGAAAGCAATTTAATTATTTTATAATTACATAACCAGAACATAATATGATGTAAAGTCGTGATGAATACACTGTCTTGTAACCTTAAATATGGCAAAAAAAAAAAAAACCTTAATCAAATCATATGCAGAGATTCAATTAAAGTAATACATAATCTGTTTTGGCATCTGTCTTTTTCTTTCCTTTCTCAGTAGGCATTAACTCAGAGTTTTTGTGGGAATATGGTTTTTTTTTATAAAGCCTTCCTTTTATTTATTCTGGCTTTCTAGTAACCTATAAGAAACTATTTTGTTCTGCTCTTAAGTAGCATGAGACCCACAGTAAGACAGGGGAGTAGCTGTACATGAGAGGACCCTTCTCTTGGGATCTGTCCACTTATGTCTGACCTCTGCTTTTGTAAATGTCAAGCAACCAGAGCAGGCATAGATATTGGAGGTTGGGCTCTATTCTTTGTTCCACTTGAAAACAAACAAGCAGGCCGGTCGCAGCCTATAATCTCAGCACTTTGGGAGGCCAAGGCGGGTGGATCATGAGGTCAAGAGATTGAGACCATGCTGGTCAACATGGTGAAACCCTGTCTCTACTAAAAATACAAAAATTAGCCGGATGTGGTGATGGACACCTGTAGTCCCAGCTACTCGGGAGGCTGAGGCAGGAGAATTGCTTGAACTCAGGAGGCAGAGGTTGCAGTGAGCCTAGATCGCGCCACTGCACTCCAGCCTGTTGACAGTAGGAGACGTCAAAAACCTATTTATAGAATCTAGATTTCTTATTAATTTTCATTAGTTTTATGGACATAAGAGATGAAAGGAAATTCCATCTTATAAACTCAAATGCTGCTGAGAGCACTAAGGTATTGATGACCTCTCAGAGTTCTCCTTATTTTTACAAGAATTTCTTATGCTTCAGGTGTTAAATAGAAGGTGACTAATAGGGATGAAAATAAATAGGTATTTGTATCTTCATGGTCTAGAATCCAGGTCTGTAGAAACAATATAACTATGTGTTCAAACAGGAAGACAGAATAATTCCTGTGTATTAGGGATGGGTGAGAGGTACACTGATAAAAACTGGGAAGGACAGATATTATGGGTTCCACCAGGAAAGAGCTGAGCCTGCTTGGACATCACACCTCTGAAAGGAGAAAACTCAGTGTGGAAGTGTTAGTGCTGCTGACAAACTGGGCACTAGGGCTGTAACGAGGAATCTGATTAAACTTCTGGGCTGAACACAGGTAGTGGGAAGAAATTAGACTGCTAGCAGACAGTCCTCTGAGGGAAGATGTATGTAAGGCTTGATTAGGAGGTGGACCAGAAGATTCCATAACCTTATGTAGTGTTGATGGCAGAACAGCAGAGGACTAGCAGTGACAAATGGGTGACATGACATCAAAAAAAATGCAGCAGCTGCAACTGTAGACTAAAAAATCAAAGATGTTCTCTACTCAGAATGTGGCCACCCTCAGCAGTGAGGGTCCTGGTATAGTGGAGAAAGTATATGAATAATAAATAAATCTTGCACCCAAATGGGATATTTATAAGTAAATAGAGAAGTATAGAGAGAGACCTATATATATATATATATATATATATATATATATATATTTATCTTTTTATATTTACATATAAAGATATTTATACATATAAAATAGTTACAGAAAATTTAAAATATGGCTGGGCACAGTGGCTCATACCTGTAATCCCAGCACTTTGGGAGGCCGTGGTGGGTGGATCACCTGAGGTCAGGAATTCAAGACCAGCTGGCCAACATGGTGAAATCCCATCTCTACTAAAAATACAAAAATTAGTCAGGCATGGTACACACGCCTGTAATCCCAGCTACTAGGGAGGCTGAGACAGGAGAATCACTTGAACCTAGGAGGTGGAGGTTGCAGTGACTTGAGATTGTGTCACTGCTGTCTAGCTTGGGCAACAGAGTAAGACTCTGTCTCAAAAGAAAGAGAGAGAGAGATGGAGAGAGGGAGGGAGGGAGAGAAGGAAGGGAAGGAAGGAAGGAGTTCGAGACCAGCCTGACCAACACGATGAAACCCCATCTCAAAAAAAAAAAAAAAAAAAGAAAAAGAAAATATATTCTACATTTAATATATATTTTTCAAGTAAAGGCTTTATTTTCACTTAGAAACCAAGGACTACAAACAACCTCCTGATTCAAAACTTCTGTTTCAATAATCTTTGGTTTGAATATTAGGTAGGAAAGATTCTGGGAGTGCTAGATCTTTACGAGAAAAACTCTTAATCTCATCCTTTACTTCTACCTACATATTTCCATACATACTATATACAGTTTTAGGTCTGTATTAAAGTGTTCAAAGAGGCCGGGCTCAGTGGTTCATGCCTGTAATCCCAGCACTTTGGGAGGCCAAGGTAGGTGAATCACCTAAGGTCAGGAGTTCAAGACCAGCCTGACCAACATAGTGAAACCCTGTCTCTACTAAAAATACAAAAATTAGCCAGGTGTAGTGGTGTGCGCCTGTAATCTCAGCTACTTAGGAGGCTGAGGCAGGAGATTTGCTTATATCCAGGAGGCGGAGGTTGCAGTGAGCTGAGATTGTGCCACTACACTCTAGCCTGGGCCACAGAGCCAGACTCCATCTCAAAAAATAAATTAATTAAAAAAAAATTAAAAATGTAAGTGCTCAAAGAAAGGGAAAAGTGAAAAAAGTATATTAATAAAGAGTTACTCAGCCCAGTGGCTCACGCCTGCAGTCCTAGCACTTTGGGAGACCGAGGCAGGTGGATTGCCTGAGGTCAGGATTTCGACCAGCCTGGGCAACACAGTGAGACCCCATCGCTACTAAAAATACAAAAAATTAGCTGGGCGTGGTGGTGTGAGCCTGTAGTCCCAGCTACTTGGGAGGCTGAGGCAAGAGATTGCTTGAACCTGGGAGGCGGATGTGGCAGTGAGCCAAGATCACGCCACTATGCTTTAGCCTGGGTGACAGAGCAAGATTCTGTCTCCAAAAAAAGAAAGGAAGAAGAAAGAGTTACCCAAAATTATACATAGATGAAATGTGTTAGTCTTAAAGAATAATTTTTAAAATCGGATACAATTATAACTTTTATACATTTATAAAATTAACACGTCAAATATTTTATATAGTTATTTAATGAGGGAAGCAGTAAGATGCTATAATTGATTCATAGGAGAATTAAAAATAGCACATATATAATAAACAATGAGGAAACAAATATATAAACAAACACAGAAGGCATTGTTGTGAGGCTGCCAATAGTGGGGGTGGCTACATGGGTCACCATGGGGACAGGGCTGTTCCCAGGGAGGTTGTGATGGGCTAACAGGTGCATGACAGTGAGAGTTACTCTCAGCACAAGAATGTATAGCAAAGGCAAGAGTAACAACAGCATTATCCCATCTGACAGCCAGACCTGGGTGAAGTTAGCACTTTACACATATGAATATCTGCTCCATGTAGGAATTCAGAGATCACCCCTACCATTTTTATCAGAGATAAGATGGAGAAAAAAATCACATTGGGGGAACAAGCAGGACCTGGTGTTGTGTATTTTGGGATCTCTGCTCAGCAGCTCCAGAGACAAGGGAAACGTGTGAACCCTCAAGTGAAACAAAAACCTTCCACTATGAAAAAAAGAACAACTTCCATTATGATTCTTTTATGTTACCCCGGCACCCTGTAGGTTCAAAGTTTCCATTGAGGATACCTAAACAGGCACTTGGAAGTATCCCAGGAAGTCAGTCATGACTCCCAGTGTAACCCAACTTGACAACAAGGACATTTAAGTATGAGTGGGCCAATGCAGAGAATGACTCCTCCAAGAGGAGTGGTTCCCTGAGGGCCGCAGTCTGACCCTTGGTTATCAGTACTGTGGGAAGTTGAAAAGTTCTCTTTAAAGTTTCCTTTCCTGTTAAAAAATAAATAATAAGTGTGCTAATAACTATTTGTTAAGCCGTATCCTATGTAGCTGTTAGACATCCCATGCTTACAGGCACATAGTATATTCTATGTCCTTGTACTTTAACCAAAATATCTGTGCTGGACATGCTCACAGGCATGTCCCAGCTCACTATTACTTTTACCTGTTTAGAAAAGTTTTAAGTTATTAGCCAATCAGGTTTTAGTAGACTGTGAGATCTGGCTCCAGCCAGCGGAGATCAGACACAGTAGTAAGGATGACCCCAAATGCATAAGGGATAAACATGTCTGCTCTTCCTTTGTTCATTGTAGTCTCGTGGCGAGATGGCTAGCAAGCGTATCCTTCCTGCAGTGCAGGAAGTAAAAAAGGTAAAAATTACTTGCTAAGCAATCCTTTTGTTTCAGTGCTAATTTTTCTTTGAGGACCAAGCATCTGTTTCCAACAGTACAGAATTATGAAGGTGCAATGAGATGCCCAGTGAATGCTTTAGGTGGCTCTGGAATACCTAGAATGAACATGGGTCTGGATGGTGGCAGAGCTTGGTCAAACTTAATAAATGCCAATTCAGTACCATACTCCTCAACATCTTCTGGGAATTACGTAAGTCCTCAAGGAGGTGAGGTCCACAGGAACATGTGTCATGTCTAATCTGTCACATTCAACCAACTCTGGAGATAATATGTATACTTGAAGGAATGCAGTACGTTCTACACCTAACAGACCTAATTTTCCAGTGGGACCTGGGTCAGATGGTCTCATGGGTGGAGTAGGAGGAATGGAGTCACATCACATGAATGGCTTATAGGCTTAGGAGATACGGACAGTATTTCTAAGAATTCTCCTGATAAAATGAGCCTGAGTAATCAACTGGGCTCAGGGATGATGGCAAAATTGAGGAAAGTTTTTAAAATCCTTTTCAGAGTTACTCCCTTTGCATAACAATGAGTATGTGATCCATTACCAAGTCCCCTCATGTAAACCACAATGAGCCAGCCCATCACAGAACTACCACAAAGGAAAATTATTCATCACAGTGTATATTTATTTATTTTTCAAGACGGAGTCTTGCTGTGTCGCCCAGTCTAGTGCACAGTGGTGAGATCTCAGCTCACTGCAACCTCTGCCTCCTGGATTTAAGTGATTCTCCTGCTTCGGCCTCCCAAGTAGCTGGGATTACAGCGTGAGTTACCATGCCCAGCTAATTTTTGTATTCTCAATAGAGATGGGGTTTTGCCATGTTGGCCAGGCTGGTCTTGAACTCTTGACCTCATGATCTGCCCGCCTTGGCCTCCCAAAGTGCTAGGATTGCAGGTGTGAGCCACCGTGCCCGGCCTTCCAGAGCGTATATTTAAACAAAGGAATCTGTCCAGGCTCGGTGATCTAGGTACACTACAACCTCTGCCTCCCGGGTTCAAGGGATTCTCCTGCTTCAACCTCCTGAGTAGCTGGGACTACAGGCATGAGCCACCCCACACGGCTGTAAGTTATTTCTTAAGGTGAACTCAGATGTTATGATTTTGTAAATGTCTGCAATCATGAACAGGAATAAAATCACTTGAGAGCTTATTTTTTAAAAAAATAAGTAAATAAATAAATACAAAACTTGCTTATTACAGGAATGGAAGTAAAGAAATCAATTGTATTTCCACCTGACAATATTAATTTGCATGTTTGTGAGTCAGAGTTATTTTGCATTGCTATCCGTTATCTATAATTTGCAGAGTTGTAAAATATCTCAAAGACAATGAAAGGTGCAATGACCCTACCTAAACCACCTAATTTTCTGTTGAAGTCATCAGTAATCTTTTGATGCATTTCAAAGTATTTTATAATTTTTCTCTACTTTAGCAATTATGGAAAAAATAGATTACTTTCCGATGCTCCTATTTATCCCTCAATTCTTTCACAGATAACTTCATTAGAAGCTTTCAATTAGCCAGGTGTGATGGCAGGCGCCTGTAATCCTGGCTACTCGGGAGAGTAAGGTAGGAGAATTCCTTGAACCCAGGAGACAGATGTTAAAGTGAACCGAGGTCATGCCACTGCACTCCAGCCTGGACAAGAGTGAAACTCTGTCTAAAAAAAAAAAAGAAGAGGCTTTCCCTACTCTTTCAATTGAATGTGATCTCTCTCTCTCTTTTCGTAGCCACAACCCCATTGCCTCTTTATGACAGTGTCTCACTTTACCATCAATAATAGTTATATATCTACCTTAATCTCCATGCTAGATTTTAAATTGCTTTTCTTGAATCCTCTGCAATGGCTAACAAAGTGTCTACATATATAATATGTTCAATAGATATGTTTCATTGGGTTTAATATAATTCTTGTATGCATTCAACTAGTCTTAATCAGCTTTGCTTATTATAGGTAGAGATAACAGCTTCCTGCAAAGTAAAATCTGAGAAGCAATCTTTATCTGAAACAGGTCTCAGTCAATTCAGGAAGTTTATTTTACCAAAGTTAAGAACACATATCCATGACACAGCCTCAGGAGGTCCTGATGACATGTGCTCAAGGTGATTGAGGCACAGCTTGGTTTTACACATTTTAGAGAGAACGAGACATCTGTTAATGTATGTAAGATGTACATTGGTTCTGTGTGGAAAGGCAGGAGGGGCTTCCAGGTCATGGGGACAAAGGGTTGCATTCTCTGGAGCTTGCGATTAGCCTTTCCAAAGCAGGCAATTAGATGCATTTATCTCTGTGAGCAGAGAGATGATTTTGAGTTCTCTCTGTTCTTTCTCTACCAGGAAATTCCTTGTGAGAGAGGTATGTAGCTTTTTATCTTAGTAGCTGTCTTTTGTAGAAATAGAATGGGAGACAGTTTTGCTCTAAGCAATTCCCAGCTTGACTTTTCCTTTTGGCTTACTGATTTGGGGGGTCTCAAAATTTATTTTTCTTTCACAGAATCATCTTCTGCAGCATGAATATAAATTGAAGAACTCCGGGTAATGCTTGCATTAGAGCTGATCTGTTCCCAAATCTCTCTCTCCTGAACTACTATGAGTGCCTGAGAACATTTCTAGTACTAGATTTACTAATGAATTTAGTGAATTAAGGTATCATCACTAAAAGGTAATTTCAGTGCCCCACTAGCCATTAGCTGCTATTAATAGATCAGTATGGAGTACTTTACCAATTTGATAGGTCTCAAAAGAATGGTAAAGAAAAGGAGGTGAGTTTTTTTCCCTTCCTTTAAGTAGGAAGTGAGGAAGCAGAACACTTGGAGTTGGGGATGTGTTGGGTCTACATTTATTAAAGATGAACAGAAGTCCTTCATGGTCATCCTTAGAAGAAGACTTTACTGGTATTTTCTTTAGTAATATTTAAGTTTAGAAAAATATTTCCATGAAAAGTGCGAGTAAAATATTTTAAAACCCTTTTAATGGATGCCTCTTAGTTTTTGAAATACAGTTTAGGTCATAATCATCAGCTACTATTATGGGTTGGCATTACATTGAAATCTTTATGTTACTGGATGTGTAAACAGATTGAAGAAGTTTAAAGTACTGTCTTTAAAACTGGCAATGATTGCTGTGGGACCCAGAAACAGTTGGCATCCTTGCATAAAAGACACTTGATGTCAATTATTTATGCAGTAATGGGTCTAGAATTCCAGATTAAATTATCCACAGTTTTGATTCAATTAACTTTTGATTCAGTGCCTATGTCTTTAATGACAAAGCTATTCCAGGAAAAGTTGAGCCGTGGAAAAGTTTTATCTAGCTAAGATGCCCCTGAAGGGAGGATGTGAGTCACACTGCACTTACATTGGCAAATAAAACCATAGTGCATGTCTGCTCCCTGCAGATTTTAATTTGCAGCAACAATAAACTTCAAGTAATGGGCCTTAGGTTAAGTGGTTGAATATCAAATTCAAGTCACAGCTAGGTCTTGTCTTGAAAAAGGTGAGATAAATGTCATAGGCCAAGTGGTCTCAGAGGCCTTGTAGAAAAGCCTACCCTCTCACAATGAGATAGCCTGATTTTTCCCTCCACTCCTGATATTATCATGTGAGTCTTTTCACTTTTCTTTTTCTTTCTTTCTTTTTTTTTTTTGAAACAGAGTCTTTCTTGCTCTGTAGCCCAGGTGGGAGCGCAGTGGTGAAATCTCGGTTCACTACAACCTCCACCTCCTGGGTTCAAGTGATTCTAGTGCCTCAGCCTCCTGAAAAGCTGGGATTACAGATGTCCACCACCATGCCCAGCTAACTTTTGTATTTTTAGTAGAGATGGAGTTGCATCAGTGTGTCCAGGCTAGTCTCAAACTCCTGACCTCAAGTGATTCACTTGCCTTGGTCTCCCGAGTGCTGGGAATACAGGCATGAGCCACCATGCTGGCCTCACTTTAATGAGTTCTTTCAATTTAATGCACCTTGCACTCACAGCTTTAGAGCAAAGGGCTGAGAACATAACCAAGACAGAATTTTAAGTTGTCAAGGCATGAATTTCCCATCGATGCCTCTCTTTAGGGTACATTTTCATCTCTAAATGCTCAGGCTACTTTTCTCCCTTCAGTTATTCATTAATGTATTATTTCATTTTTACTTTATTGTACTTATTCATTTATGTTCATTTATTCATTCCTAAGCTAACACTTACTGAGAACCTATGGTGTTTCCTAATGGATGTGCTACTGGCATTTTGGGTGAGATAATTCTTTGTGCAAAGCTATCCAGTATATTGCAAGACATTTATTATTTCTGGCTTTTAACTCCCAACCCCAACTTCCATTTCCAGGAATAGCAGAACTTCTCACACCACAATCTCTTTCTCAAACATTGCAGGAGAAGAACCTTGAGTAGGGTCCCCTGCCAGAGAATATCAGGATGAATAACAAAATTCTAGACCTCAAGAAGTTGATAACCTCATAAGAAAAACAAATAAATAAATACAGTGCAATGTGAGTATCACACACAAACTAGTGACTTCTGGGGATATTCTAGAAGGCGTCTCAATGCTTGAGTGAGAAATGCTTGAGCTAAGTCTTTAAGAACAAGTAAAACTTAGCTAGATGAAATTTCTAGGCATGAGGAGAGGTCCAAAAGACATTCTAGAGTTCAGACAAATGTTTTGGAAGGGCAGCAAGCAAGTTCATCAAGGCTGGTGCATGGAACTGGAGTTAGAGAGGTGATGACTGATAAGACCAGTGTGGTTGGGGAACTAGGTCAAGGAGAATGACACAGGCCAGGCTATTGTGTTTGGACTTTATTCTTAGGAATATGGGGGCGATGAGTGACATAATCAGATCTGAGTTTTGAAAAGATCACTTTAGCAAGGAGTCTGGAATATCAATTGGAGAAAATAAGACTGGGGACAGGGAAAACCATTTGGAGGATGTTGGAATAATTCAAGGAGAGATGAAGGCTACTTCAATGGACTTCAATAGATACTGTGACAAATACAGAGAGGACTGTCAACACCCTCTAGCCAAAGACCACCAGGAACACATTGTTAATTGAACAAGCTGGTTTTATTGCTGTTGTAAATAGGGAGAATACTCATCATGGGGAACTGAGAGGCATTGCAGTTAGAAAGCATTAGAACCTATTTAAAGGGTTTGACCTTCCATTGGATAATTTTAGGGAGAGTTTGAGGAAACAGTTACTATCAAAAAGTGAAGGCAATTCTATGATTGGGTATCTCATACCCTGGGAAAGGGCTGTTACTGTCTTTGTAAATCTTATCTATGGAAAGTGGAGACTAGAGGATTGGTAAGGAAGTACCAGCCACTTATATTAGCTGGGAGAGAAGGTTGCTCAATGTTTTGTGGGTTGCAGAGTGATCTTATTTTTGTCTCACTTTAACATGGTTTACAGTGTATATAGAATGCAAGAGCTTGGCTGTGAGGGGAAGTAAACAGGATAGCAGTTAAATGGCATTGGTGACCAGGCGTGGCGGCTCATGCCTGTAATCCCAGCACTTTGGGAGGCCGAGATGGGTGGATCACCTGAGGTCAGGAGTTGGAGACCACCTTGGCCAACATGGTGAAACCTTGTCTCTGCTAAAAATACAAAAATTAGCCAGGCATGGTGGCATGCATCTCTAATCCAGGCTACTGGGGAGGCTGAGCCAGGAGAATCGCTTGAACCCAGAGGTGGAGGTTGCAATGAGCTGAGATTGTACCACTGCGCTCTAGCCTGGGCAACAGAGTGAGACTCCATCTCAAAAATAAAAAGGCATTGGTTTCAGTGACCTTTGTTTTTCCTTTTTATGAAGAGACATACTTGATCAAGTTAATAAACAAAGGAAAAATACAGAGAGTGAAAAGTGAGTGAGGGGAGAGTAATTAATAATTCTGTAGACATTGGAGATCATAAATTTTCGCTGGTGAATTCTACAGAGTTGTTTCATTTCTTCTATTAATACCTACCAGCCAAGATAAATAAAAATGGAGGACATATGTTACTTATATCTATTTCTTTCTTTCCAGTAACTAATTTCCATTTGAGGATCTATGTGATTCTAGGGAAATTATTCAATATTCAGCTTTAATGTTAGACACAGAACTAAGTTTAAGCTTATCAGTTCATCCCATTTACCTGACCTGAGGAATTAAGTAAATGGTGGGCATGTGACTTAGGGTTTTTACTGTCAATACTGGGTCACATTTTTGCTTTTCCCTGCTGGATATGAAAGCAGAAGAATTGAGTAACAGGCCTCTTAGGATAATCAGGGCTTGGCCTGAGAATGAAGCCAAGCCTGAAAAAAGCAGAGTGGAAAGACAAAAAGAAACTTGCTTTTACTCACGTCATTTGAGCTGCAAGATCAAACTTCATTTGAAGCCAGTTTTACTTTTGGACTTTTTAGTCGAAATATGCTTTATTACTTAAGCAAGTGTTAGATCATCTTTCTGTTGCTTGTAACCTTGTCTAGACTAACAAATGTAAGGAGCAAAGAAGGCTGACTTTAAGGTTGATCCAGGGTTATGGTTGAGGCAGGCATGTGCAACAAGAAAAACAAGGTGTATCAAGTAGGTTGGCAAAAGAATGGTTAAAATAATAGTGATGGATTCAATAGGCAAGAAGGTACCTGGCCTACTTCTACTAAAATTTTCCTTTTCTCTATACCCTCTTAGGGTCAAAGTCTGTACTTTCCATGCTATCATCTAATCTAATTAAATTAAAATTAAAATTTTAAACTTTGCTAAATTTTGTGAGAGTACAAGTCTAATTTGTTTCAAATACTTGTATGATTAATTAGGGGGTTATGAGTGCTCACGCACATGCACATGTGCGCACACACACACAGCATTTACCTATTAACTTACTAAGCACTTAAAAGCAAGACAAAGCAAAATATGAGGAAGAACTCAAGTGAATTTTGCAGATGGCAAGTGCAATGGGATTTGAGAAGTAGAAAGCAATCTGTGCTACGTAGCTAATGTGCGGTGATTAGAGAAAATTCCCCAGGGCTCTCTTTTCTCTCAGTTGATGTGTTAGTATTAGACAGGACAGCAGGTACTCTGTTTCTGATGTGGGAGATGAGATCTTTCTACTACTCCGTGACCTTGAGCAAGTCACTTAACCTCTTTGAGCTTCACCTTTTTCATTAAAATGTTTTTTATAATAATTTAAGTTGCTACCTCTTTCTCAAGGTTGTAGCAAATCAAAATCATAATGAGAAATGGGGGGTGCTATAGTAGATTCCAAACTAAAAAGTATAACAGAAAAGTAGGGAACGATGATTAATGGTGGCCTTTGGCAGACCCAGAGCTACTCCAACTTCCCTGGGAGTTTTGTTTTTCATTTTTCTCAAAAGTCTTAATCTCTAATGGCAAAAATTTTAGATGATAGAGAAGAAACAATGACAAAACTATGAAGGAGAAACCATTATGCAAGTCAGCATATATGTAACCGCCAATGGGTTCACCTTGTCAGCTGCCTAGATAGAGCCGATTCATCAAGACAGGGGAATTGCAATAGAGAAAGAGTAACTCACTCAGATCCAGCTGTGCGAGAGATGGGAGTTTTATTGCTACTCAAATCAGTCTCCCTGGGCCTTCGGGGAGCAGAGTTTTTAAAGATAACTTGGTGGGTCAGAGAAGCCAGTGAGCCAGGAGTGCTTGATTGGTCAGCGATGAAAATCATAGGGAATCTAAGCTGTCCTCTTGGGCTGAGTCAGTTCCTGGGTGGGGGCCACAAGATCAGATGATCCAGTTTATTGATCTGGGTGGTGCCAGTTGATCCATCAAGTGCAGGGTCTGCAAAATATCTCAAGTACTGATCTTAGGAACAGTTTAGGGAGGGTCAGAATCTTGTATCCTCCAGCTGCATGACTCCTAAACCATGATTTTTAATCTTGTGGCTAAGGGTGGTCCTACAAAGGCAGTCTAGTCACCAGGCAAGAAGGAGGTCTGCTTTGGAAAAGGGCTGTTACGGTCTTTGTTTAAACTATAAACTAAGTTAAACTTAGTTTAGCCTAAGCCCAGGAATGAACAAGTACAGCTTAGAGGTTAGAAGAAAGATGGAGTTGATTAAGTTAAATCTCTTTTGCTGTCTCGGTCATAATTTTGCAAAGGCAGTTTCATGTGTACCTCTGACAATTCCCTCTATCATCTTAATTTTTTTTTAAAGTGCTTTTGTAAGGCCAGGCACAGTGTCTCACGCCTGTAATCCCAGCACTTTGGGAGGCCGAGGTCGATGGAGCACCTGAGGTCAGGAGTTGGAGACTAGCCTGGCCAACATGGTAAAACCCTGTCTCTTAAAAAAAATAAGTAAATAAATTTTTTTTTAAAAAGTGCTTTTGTAGATACATTTTAATCCCAAACATAAAACTGGAATAAAGAAAAAGATATATAATAAAACTGTCCATTTATATTTTGGACCAAAGTAAAATTTCATTCAATTGAAGTTGTTCATGTAGTTCTGCTTTTGCAAACTTTGTAAATTAATTTCTTCATAGTATAACCTGAATAAATCAAGTATAAAATCTCAATACCAGCAAGGATCCCCACCCACATACACATTTAATACAAAGTCATAGTAAGAGTAATAGGGGAAATATTGACTATGCAATCCTTAAAGATCCTGCTCTGGGTCTCTTTCTCCTTCTTTTACTTAGGCCAAAATAATTTCTATAAATCTTATTTCTTTTATCTGAAGTATATATTTTGTTCTTTTCTCTTGCTTTCTTTCCAGTCCTTTGACTGTTGTCTTGTCCACCCCGATCTTCCAATAACATAGGGTAGTTATAAAGCTCTCTTCAACAGCCCTCTTTTAGAGCCCTTAACTGCACTTAACATCAGGAGAGATTTGCATGCAATAGTTCTTTCATCTGAGAACCAGTATGGGCTGCGATTAGGGGTTTTGAGGGAGATCAGTGCTGTGTATCACTACAGTAATGAGGTATAGAAGCAGAATTCGTGTTCTAGACACAGAAGAATACCTAAGAGTTCTGGTTTCCTAAGGATTTCAGAATAACAGCAACAATAAAAACATCTGAGAAAGTGAGGAGCATTGGCTGGGTGTGGTGGCACCTGTAATCCCAGCACTTTGGGAGGCCGAGGTGGGTGGATCATCTGAGGTCAGGAGTTCGAGACCAGCCTGGCCAACATGATGAAACCCACCCACCCCCTGCCACTAAAAATATAAAAATTAGCTGGGAGTGGTAGCATGTGCCTGTAATCCCAGCTACTTGGGAGGCTGAGGCAGGAGAATTGCTTGAACCCGGGAGGTGGAAGTTGCAGTGAGCTGAGATCACACCACTGCACTCCAGCCTGGGCAACAAGAGAAAAACTCTATCTCAAAAAAAAGAGAGAAAGTGAAGAGCATTAATAATCATAAAGCAGCGTAGACCCCAGTATCTCTGCTTCAAGAAGTACCCAAGAGGCTATAGTCAGTGGCATAACAAAGATATTCTTGAGGTAGATTGAATATCCATTTATTAATTTCTAGCTTTATGCCAATTTCTTCAGTGGCTTCAGTGTGTAGAGACACGTTCTAGCTTTATTTATCACTCTCCCATATCCCTCAGGAGACAAAGACAGGCAATTGAAACTATTAGAATAAAAAGTGGCCAGTATTCAAAGCTGCAAACAACAGAACATACAGTATCTAGTTTAAGTTGAAAAGGAATTTATTAAGATGTTGAGCAGCTTATCAAATCTTCAAGAGAGCCTTATAATCAGGTTTAGGGGGTATGTAGCCTGTAATAATTAGGCTACTGGGCTTCAAGTGAAGACTGTACTGCTCCTGCTTCTGGATAGAGAAAAGGAAGCTTGTACTTCTGTGCTGTCAGCAGTGGGTATAGGACTTAACTAAATCTGGATGCCCTTTTTAAAAACTTTATTTTCACTCTTTCAAAAGATGGCACTGAAGGCAAGGAGAAAGCTCTTAGGAGAAAGCTCTTGCCCCTCCTGAAGCTGAAGCCAAAGCGAAGGCTGTGAAGGCCCAGAGGTAGTGCTGAAAGGTGTCCACAGCCACCAAAGAAGGAAAATCCCCACGTTGCCCACCTTCTGGCGGCTCAAGACACTGCAACTCGGAAGGCTGCCCAAATATCCAGAAGAGCACCCCCAGGAGAAACAAGCTTGACCACCATGCTATCAAGTTTCCTCTGACTACTGAGCCTGCCATGAAGAAGAAAGACGACAACAGTGAAACCTCCATTGCAAAATTGTAGCCAAGGCAGTGAAGGAGATCTGACCTAACCAACTCCATCTAGCTTGTGACCCTCAAGCTGTCCTTGTTTGTTCCTGGGCACAGGCTGGACTAACTTTAGGAGGAACTTAGTCTATAGTTTATAATTTAAAACAAAGATGATCCAAGGCAAACACCCTTCTTGCCGGGGGACTAGATTGCCATTGTAGGAGTAACAAATTAGCCAAAAGATTAGAAATTATAGTTTAGGAGTCATGCAGCTGGAGGCTACAAGACTCTGACTCTTCCTAATTGCTCCTGGATATAACATCATTATTGTAAAGCCTAAGATCAGTGCTTGAGATATTTTGTAGACCATGCACTTGATGGATCAGCTGGCACTACCCAGATAAACTGGCTCATCTGATCTTGTGGCCTCCAATCCGGAACTGACTCAGCCCAAGAGGACAGCTTAGACTCCCTATGATTTCATCTATGACTTGACCAATCAGCACTCCTGATTCATTGGCTGACCCGACCCACTAAGTAATCCTTAAAAACTCTGATCCTCAAATGCTCAGGGAGACTGATTTGAGCAATAATAAAACTCTGGTCTCCTGTACAGCCAGCTCTGCATGAATTACTCTTTTTCTACTGCAGTTCCCCTGTCTTGATAAATTGGCTTTGTCTTGGCAGCAGGCAAGGTGAACCCATTGGGTGGTTACAGCAACACACTTGGTTTTGTTGTGGATGTTAAAGCCAACAAGCACCAGATAAAACTGGCTGTGAAGAAGCTCTATGACATTGATGTGGCCAGGGTGAACACCCTGATTAGGCCTGATGGAGATAAGGGATATGTTTGACTGGCTCCTGATTATGATGCTTTGGGTGTTGCCAACAAAATTGGAATCATCTAATTCCAATGTGCCTATTTCTCACATCCTCTCCAGCATCTGTTGTCTCTAGATTTTTTAATGGTTGCCATGCTAACTGGCATGAGATGGTATCTCAATGTGTTTTTGATTTGCATTTCTCTAATGACCACTGATGATGAGCATTTTTCATATGTTTGTTGGCCTCATATATGTCTTCTTTTGTAAAGTGTCTGTTCATATCCTTTGCCCACTTTTGAATGGGTTTGTTTTTTTCTTGTAAATCTGTTTTAGTTCTTTGTAGATGCTGGATATTAGCCCTTTGTCAGATGGGTATATTGCAAAATTTTTTCCCATTCTGTTGGTTGCTGGTTCACTCTAATGATAGTTTATTTTGCTGTGCAGAAGCTCTTGAGTTTAATTAGATCTCATTTGTCTATTTTAGCTTTTGTTGCCAATGCTTTTGCTGTTTTAGTCATGAAGTCCTTGCCTATGCCTATGTCCTGAATGGTTTTGCTTAGGTTTTCTTCTAAGGTTTTTATGGTGTTAGGTCTTATGTTTAAGTCTTTAATCCATCTGGAGTTAATTTTAGTGTAAGGTGTTAGGAAGGAGTCCAGTCTCTTTTTTGTATTCTTAGTAGAGATGGGGTCTCATTATGGTGCCCAGGCCATTCTCATACTACTGGGCTCAAGGGATCCACCCACCTCAGCCACCCAAAGTGTTGGGATTACAGGTGTGAGCCACTGGGCCCGTACTAAATACAGAAATTTATATTAGTACAATCCATTGACTTCATTCAGATTTTCCTCTATAGGCACTCATTGTGTATATGTGTGTGTGTGTGTACAGTTCTATGCAATTGTGAGGAATCATATAACCACCAAAAGATACTGCACAAGCAGTAGTCCTTGGCCAGGTGCAATGGCTTACGCCTGTGATCCCAGCACTTTGGGAGATCAATGCAGGTGAGTTACTTGAGGCAAGAGTTTGTGACCAGCTGGCCAACATGGTAAAACACTGTCTCTACTAAAATCAAAAAAATTAGCGGAGCATGGTGGCTTATGCTTGCAATCCCAGCTACTTGGGGGGTTGAGGTGGGAGGACTGTTTGAATCCAGGAGGCAAAGGTTGCAGTGGGCCAAGATCCTGCCACTGCACTCCAGTCTGGGTGACAGAGTAAGATTCTGTCTCAAAAAAAAAAAAAGATACTGCACAAGATCATTACCATAATTATCTCCTTCATGCTACCCATTTATAGTCATATCTACCTCTTGCTTCCCAAACCCCTGGCAACCATAAATCTATCTCCATCTGTATACTTTGTCATTTCAAGAATATATAAATGAGATTTTTTTTTTTCACTCAGTATGTTGCTTGAGGTCCATCCAGGTCATGTGTATCAATAATTGGCTCCTTTTTATCGTTGAGCACCATTCATGGTGCAGATAAGCCATAGCTTATTTAAGCATTCACCCACTGAAGGACACTCTGGGTGTTTTCAGTTTAGGCCTATTACAAACATGACATAGCTCTGAATATTCCTGTGCAGATTCTTTGGTCAGCTTTTAAACTAATGTCTTCCTTAGGTGAGGCTGCTTGGCAGAACTCAGGCAACAGTTTGTGCCCAAGCCTCCAAACAGATCTTCTTTTTATTAGTTTTAGCTCCTACAGGTAATTTGTAATACAATGTCTGACATATACACAGTAGACAGAAGTGTATAATGAACAACCATGTTGAGCACTGAGTGTCAACAATTATCCTGACATTTTTTTGTTTCTTTAAAAAAAAAAAAGACGGGGTTTCACCATGATGGTCAGGCTGGTCTTGAACTCCCGACCTCAGGTGATCCACCCGCCTTGGCCTCCAAAGTGCTTGGATTACAGGTGTGAGCCACCATGCCCGGCCTGACATTTTTTTCTTTTTCTTTTTGTTTTTTGTTTTTTGAGATGTAGACTTGCTCTGTTGCCCAGGCCAGAGTGCAATGGCATGATCTTGGCTGACTGAAATTTCTGCCTCCCAGGTTCAAGTGATTCTCCTGCTTCAGCCTTCCAAATAACTGGGATTACAGGCACCCACCACCATGCCTAGCTAATTTTTGTGTTTTTAATAGAGGCAGGGTTTCACCATGTTGCCCAGGCTGGTCTCGAGCTCCTGACCTCAGGTGATCCACCTGCCTTGGCCTCCCAAAGTGCTGGGATTACAGATGTGAGCCACTGGGCCTGGCTGACATTTTTTTCTTCTATACTTTCATCCATTCTCCTCACTAACACTTGTATTTTGAAACAAATCCCAAGTAATATAATTTTATCTGTAAATATTTTGGTAAATATCTCTAAAACTTAAGAAGTCTTTTTTTTTAAAACATAACTGAAATGCCATTATCCCA
This sequence comes from Plecturocebus donacophilus, assembly GCA_004027715.1. Taxonomy (NCBI): domain Eukaryota; kingdom Metazoa; phylum Chordata; class Mammalia; order Primates; family Pitheciidae; genus Plecturocebus; species Plecturocebus donacophilus. The sequence continues at coordinate 68,344 of PVKP010004274.1, read as the reverse complement.
ATGTTATTTTTTTGGGTTCTTCCAGAAGCTGAAACAACGACAAAAATTGGAATGCAAGTTGTCTGTTTGAGAGAGGGAAACACCAGTAGGGGAGTGGAGGGAGTGGGACAGAAAAGGGAAGATTCTAAATAAGACTTTTGCAGAGGGCTGCATCTGGCGAGCATTGCCTCCTCAGCACTTGCAGAAAGCCACAGGGGCAGGCAAAGAAGACTTCAGCAGGCAAAGTCTTCAGGCAAAAAAATACAGTTGTTGGCTGCTAAATTCAGGGTAGCATGCCCTGAAGTGGTAAGGGGGAGGGACTATGTAGCTCAGGACCAACAGCTCTCTTTACACAAGCTTAAAAACAGTAAACAGTCCAGGCGTGGAGGCTCATGCCAGCAAACCCTGTACTTTGGGAGGCTGAGACAGGTGGATCGTATGAGGTCAGGTGTTCGAGACCAGCCTGGCCAACATGGTGAAACCTCATCTCTACTAAAAATACAAAAAATTAGCCGGGTATGGGGGTGAGTGCCTGTAACCCCAGCTACTTGGGAGGCTGAGGCAGGAGAATTGCTTCAACCCGGGAGGCAGAGGTTGCAGTGAGCCGTGATGGCACTATTAAACTCCAGCCTGGGCAAGAGAGTGAGACTCTGTATCAAAATAAATAAATAAATACTTAAAAACAATAAACAAGTAACAAGCCAATGTTCAAATTTTCCCTAGTATGTTGTACTATTTGGTTTTACAGTGTATGTGTCCAAATCATGATCCAAATAAGGTTCATGTATTGTAACTGATTTACTGTCACATGCCACATAACAACATTTTGGTCAAAGACAGCACATAATACAACAGTGCTCCCATAAGATTATAATCCATATTTTTACTGTACTTTTTCTGTGTTTAAATATGTTTCCTCACACAAATACTTACCACTGGGTTACAATTGCTGACAGCATTCAGTACAGTAACATACTGTACAAGTTTGTAGTCAAGGAATAATAGGATATCCCACATGGCATAGGTATGTAGTAGGCAATAGCATCTAGGTTTGTGTCAGGATACTCTATGATGTGGGCACAATGACAAAAGTACCTAATGACACATTTCTCAGAATGTGTCTCCATTGTTAAGTGATGCATGACTGTACATGTTTTTTAAATCTCTTTTTCTTTTAATATTTTATTTAGAAATTTTAAAGCATAGAATAAACTTAGAAGAATATCATTATGAACAACTGTATGTCCATCAAGATTAAACTATTAGTATTTTTAATATATTTGTTTATCACATATCTACCCATTTGTTCACCCCTTTATGCATCTTAGATTTCTTGATGTATTTCAGAGTAAATTGCAGATATTGACCATTTATCCCTAAATACTTTTACCCTGTAACACTTCAGTATAAAATTACTAAGGTTTATATTGTCAATCATTTTTTTCTTTTAAGGTAAAATTTGCAACAATGAAACGCACAAATTTTAAGTATGTATTTGTGGAGTTATGATAAATGCATGTACCTATACTTTCATCAAGATATGGAATATTTCTACAATCTCAGAAAGTTTCTACATACTCCTTTTCAGTCAATCCCTACCCGCAACTTCTCAGAGGTAACATTTTTTTAACCTAATGTTATTCACAGTGTTCTCTTATTTTATTTTTTTGTTCTAATGTCTGTGGGATCTGTGATGATAAATGCTGTTTCATTCCTGGTATTAGTAATTGGTGCTCTGGTTGGGAACGAATTGCCTACAGGTGCCTTCATATTTCTGCACGTCCTGTGAGTAGAGGCACTGACAGCCTTTGCTCTGGGTTATTGTTTTTTTGTTTTTTGTTTTTTTTTGAGATAGAGTCTTGCTCTGTTGTTTAGGCTTGAGTGCAGTGGTGCGATATCGGCTCACTGCAACCTCCACCTCCCAGGTTCAAACAGTTCTTCTGCCTCAGCTTCCTGAGTAGCTGGGACTACAGGTGCCTACCACCATGCCTGGCTAATTTTGTATTTTTAGTAGAGATGGAGTTTCTCCATGTTGGTTAGGCTGGTCTCGAACTCCTGACCTCAGGTGATCTGCCTGCCTCTGCCTCCCAAAGTGCTGGGATTATAGGCATGAGCCAGCCCAAAGTACTGGGATTATAGGCATGAGACACCGCACTGGGCTGGGGTTATCTGTTTTTTTTTTTGAGATGGAGTCTCTTGCTCTGTCACCAGGCTGGAGTGCAGTGGCACGATGTCGGCTCACTGCAACCTCTGCCTCCCGGGTTCAAACGATTCTCTTGCCTCAGCCTCCTGAGTAGCTGGGACTACAGGCGCATGCCACCACACCCAGCTAAGTTTTGTGTTTTTAGTAAAGATGGTGTTTCACCATGTTTATCAAGATGGTCTATATCTCTTGACCTCATGATCCACCCGCCTCTGCCTCCCAAAGTGCTGAGATTACAGGCATGAGCCACCACTCTGGCAGGGTTATCTTTTAAAGATGTTTGTTTAGCAAATAGCTTGGTAAATAGTAACAATGGAACCCTCTAGAGCTGAGGATGGGTTGATTGTTTTGTTTTGTTTTGTTTTGTTTTCACTTTCTGGTACAATAAAGATAATTTCTACCTCAGGGGTAAAAGTCAAGCAGGTTTGCTTGCAGGCTACTATAAAAGGTTAAGTTACTAAGCCTGAAGTTCCTTAACTGAGATGCCAGCCACTGCATTTATAACGCCTACCTGGGCCACTCTGTGTCTCTCTCATGGAATTGATGGTCTAAAAGAACTAATGCAAATGTGAAGCTCATGCTGCTTGCTGGCTGTGAGTGGTAAAGTGGTAGTCTCTGACCTCGGAATCTCATTTAAGAATCAGATTCCATGAAACTCTAGCAGATTAACTTGTTAGCTTTAACAGTAGGGTACAATCTCAGATTCTTGAAAATCGTGATGGTTGTCAATATTTCTTTCTTTTTTAAATAATTATATCAAGGAGTTTATCAATTTTGCTGATCTTTTCAAAGAACAGTTTACAGCTTTGTGAATTTTTTTGTTACTTTCCTATATTTTAGTTAATTGATTTCTGTTGTTATCTTTATTTCCTTCTACTTACTTTGGGATTTACTTTGCTCTTTTTTTCCTAGCTTATTTATGTGGAACTTTTGCTTGTTGAATTTTAGATGTCTCTCCTTCACAAACATAAGCATTTAGAGCTATATGTTTATGAATAGGCATTGCTTTGGATGCAACATACAGATTTTGATATGTTGTATTTTTATTTTCGTTCGGTGTGAAATACTATCTAACTTCCTTTGTGATTTCTTCTTTGACCAAGGGATTATTTAAAATATCTTGTTTATTTACACATGTTTGAAGTTTTCCTAGATCTTACTTTTATTGATTTCTAATGTAGTTCCATTGTGGTCAGAGGATATACTCTGTATGATTCCAATTTTTAAAAATTTATTAAGACATTTTAAGATCCATTATATGATCTATGTTGATGAACATACCACATGCAGTTGAAAGGAAAATGTATTCTGCATTTGTTGGATATGGTGCTCTATAAACTTCAATGAGGTTGTATTAGTCAGAAATCACCAGAGAAACAGAACCAGTAGGATGTGTAGTTGAGAGAGAGAGAAAAAAAAAAAAAAAACAACAGAAAGGGAGAGAGAGACAAAGGTTTATTATAAATAATTGGCTCAGGTGATTATGGAGACTGATAAGTCAGATCTGCAGTCAGCAGACTGGAGATCCAGGAGAGCAAATGACATAGTTCCAGTCCTGGTCCAAAGGCCTAAGAAGTAGAAGAGCTGATGTTGTAGTATCAGAATGAAAGCCAGCAGGCTCAAGACCCAGTAATAGCCCATGTTTAAGTCTGAACCTGAAAGCAGGAAAAAACCTGATGTTCCAGCTCTAAAGCAATCAAGCAGGAGTTCTGTTTTGTTCTAGTCCTTCCACTGATTGGATGAGGCTTATTCCCATTAAAGAAGGCAGTCTACTTTACTCAGCCTACCAATGCAAATCTCACTTGCACCCAGAAACACCCTCACAAATGCACACAGAATAATGTTTGACCAAATGTCTGGGCACCCTGTGGCCTAGTCAAGTTGACACACAACATTAACCATGACAGAGGTCAAGGTGGTTTACAGCATTGTTCAAATTACCCATGATTTTCTTGATTTTTTTTACTTTAACTCTTCTATTCTATTGCTGAGAGCAGAGTGTTAAAATCTGTGATCATGAAATTGTCTATTTCTCCTTTTAGTTTAGTTGATTTTTGCTTCATGTATTTGGAAGTTCTGTTACCAGGAATGTAAATCTTTACGATCAGGCATACACATATTATTACTTTTTTTTTCTTTTACTCCATCTGTAACAAAACTGCATGCACATTATTTCTTCTGAAGAACTGACCCTTTTATTGTTATCAAGTATCCCTCTATCTCACAGGTTTTGTCTCAAATTTGCTTTTCTGCTATTATAATAGCCACTCCAGCTCTATTATGCTTATATCTTTTCTATGCATTTCTTTTCTTTTCTTTCTTTCTTTTTTTTTTGAGACAGAGTCTCATTCTGTTGTCCAGGCTGGAGTGCTGCAGTGTGTGATCTTGGCTCACTGCAACCTCCACCTCCCAGGTCTAATTTTTTGTATTGTATTGTATTTTTTTGAGACAGAGTTTTGCTCTTGTTGCCCAGGCTGGAGTGCAGTGGCACAATCTCGGCTGGGATTACAGGCACCTGCCACCATGACCAGCTAATTTTTTGTGTTCTTAGTAGCAACGGGGTTTCACCATGTTGGCCAGGTTGGTCTCAAACTCCTGACCTCAGGTGAACCTCTTGCTTCTGCCTCCCATGCCTGGGATTACAGGCATGAGCCATGGAGCCCTGTATCTGCATGCTGCTTTATCAACGGGTTCTTCTTGTATCTTGTGTCAGTCTCCTATTTCATCCTGTGACTATTCTTGCCTAACCTCCTGGGCATACAACCTGACAGGTCTTGGCCTCATTTTACCCAGCCCCTGTTCAAGATGGAGTCACTATGGTTCAAATGCCTCTGACATCCCCTTATATCAGTAAGAAGTTCAGACCTCTGGAACTTCTGACTGATTGGCTTCAAGTTGGGGTTTCCATGACTCCCTTTTTGAGTTCTATTAATTTGCTGGAGTGGCTCACAGAACTCAGGATATACCTATATTTACTGGTCTATTATAAAGGATATTGCTTTTTTTTCTTTGAGACAGAGTCTCGCTCTATCACCCAGGCTGGATTGCAGTGGTGCAATCTCAGCTCCCTACAACCTCTGCTTTCCGGGTTCAAGTGATTCTCCTGCCTCAGGCTCCCAAGTAGCTGGGATTACAAGCCCCAGTCACCACGCCTGGCTATTATAAATGATATCACAAAAGATACAGATGAAGAGACAGATACAGATGAAGGGTGGGGTGTGGGGGAAGGGATGTGGCGCCTCCATGCCCTCCTGGGTGTGCCACTCTCCAGGACTTTCCATGTGTTCACCAATCTGGAAGCTCATGAACAGTGTCCTCTGGGATTTTTATAGAAGCTTCATGACATCAGCATTCCTTCCCCCAGGGTATAGGGTGGGACTCTCATGGGAGGGGCTTAAGACTCAGAGTCAGAAAAGTGGGGAACATTAGACTGGAAAAAGGGCAAGAGAAGGTCAGAGGCCTGTTCCTGAGGTATAACACACCCAACTTTATAACAAAAGACTGTAACAAGGGCTGTGGGAGTTATGAACCAGGAACTGTGGACAAAAACCAATATATATCACACCACCACAGGCTGTGACTTCTTCCAGTCCAGCCTCTTATCCATTTTTCAAGGATAAGTTCATAATTTCTCGGCCTTCAATGGCCAAGTTTCTTGTTTTCCAGTGCACTGATGAGTTTAGTGATGTTAAGTATGTCTTTTTTTTTTTCTTTTGAGAAGGAGGTTTGCTCTTGTCGCCCAGGCTGGAGTACGACGGTGCAATCTTGGCTCACTGCAACCTCTGTCTCCCAGGTTCAAGCAATTCTCCTGCTTCTGCCTCCTGAGAAGTTGCGATTACAGGCACCTGCCACCACGTCCAGCTCATTTTTGTATTTTTAGTAGAGTCAGGTTTGTACCATGTTGTCCAGGCTGGTCTTAAACTCCTGACCTCAGGTGATCTGCCTGCCTTGGCCTCCCCAAGTGCTGGGATTACAGGTGTCAGCCACCATGCCCAGCCTAAGTATATCTTTTCTATCAGTCCTAGGGATTTATGGAATGAAGAGAAGGCTCCAACCACTGTGTATCAAACCCACTCTTTCTTTCTTTTCTCTCTCTCTCTTTCAAACAGCGATAACACAGATTTGATTATTTAAGTAAGTAGAGAAGGAATACAAGCAATTCTAAGTAAGATGGCTGGGAAAGGAAAATAGTACATTTTCAGTCATAGTAAAGGAAAGTTTTGGGAGTTCAGTGTTCTGATTATAATAGAATGCTAAGCCTGCTAAGTTTATAGGTTTGATTTCTCCTAAGATTCTGTTTATTTCATGTAGGCTTTGAATTTGCCTTGAATTTCTTCAATATTTGCCTTGAAATTGAGATTTTTTTTGGTGGACTATGCTTTTAAACATGATTCTAAAGTTATATTCAAATACTGCCACCTTGTGGGTTATTCCTTGTTTCCCCATCCCACCCTTTAATCTGACGGAAACATTTATCCAGCAGTTCATTTCAGGTTATGTCAATTAAGTTGCTAAGAGTTGTACTAAGAGCTTCACATATATATAATCTCATCTAAACTTCTTAAGAACTTTATGAAATATTAACCCTATTTCAGAGATGAGGAAACTAGGCCTATAGGGTTTATGTAACTTGGCTGACGTCTCACAGCTAGTAAGTATAGTAGTACAATTTTATATACAGGCAGCTTACCTCTAGAACCTTGTCTCCACTAGTAAAACTAACAAATCTAAAAACAAAATAGTGTGATACATTATATAAATAAGTGATAGAAGCAGTATAAAGGGAATAACCGTTAGGAAAGGCCATCCGGAAAGGCTTCACAGATATGTGAGGAGGCGGCCTTTTGTAGGTGAGGACTGGAAATATAATAATTCTACAGGAAGAATGGAGCTGGATCCATATACCTGGATCCAAAAGAACACAAATAGCCTGTGTGGCTCATGGTTTTGTCTGCCTCACCCTGCTTTCTTTTGGGGAACTACTCTGCACTCTGCTTTAACTGTGACTCTAATAGGGGCTGTTAATCATAGCATCCTTGACACCTCACCTAATCTAAGCCGACATGAGTCCATCACATCCCTGGAATTTTTGTGCTGGGACAGTGGGCTCAGTGCTATCTTCCCTAATGGCAAACCTGAGGTGAGGTATGTGACTTATGTGAGGTATTTAATTTATGTGTCAGACAAGAACAGAAAATCGAATACTGCATGTTCTCACTCATAGGCGGGTGTTGAACAATGAGAACACATGGACACAGGGAGGGGAGCATCACACACTGGAGTCTGTTGAGGGGGAATAGGGGAGGGAGAGCGATGGGTAGGGAGGTTGGGGAAGAATAACATGGGGAGAAATGCCAGATATAGTTGACAGGGGGATGGAGACAGCAAACCACATTGCCACATATGTACCTATCCAACAATCCTGAATGTTCTGCACATGTACCCCAGAACCTAAAGTGCACTAATATACACACACACACACACACACAGACACACACACATATATACATATATGTACATATATATACATATATGTGTGTGTGTGTGTCTGTGTGTGTATGTGTGTGTGTCAGAAAGTTGTAGTCAACCAGTGTTGTCCTGTGGAAGATGGTGTGGAGGAGGAGAATGAGGCCAAACAATAAGGTTCCAGTCATCTCTAGGCCAGCTGTACTACCGATCTTCCTCTAATAATCATTCTCGTAGTACCCCATCAGGTTTGGGTTTCTAACCAAGTTCTAGTATTTTCTGGTACCATCACTGTCATTTCCTTGAAATGACTTGAAAGACAGCAAAATATACATAATGATGTTAGTACTTTTCTTTCTTTTTTTTTTTTTGAGACAAGTCTCATTCCCTCGCCCCAGCTGGAGTACAGTGGTGTGACCTCAGCTCACTGACACCTCTGCCACCTGGGTTCAAGTGATTCTCCTGCCTCAGCCTCTGGAGTAGCTGGATTATAGGCACCTGCTACCGTGCCCCACTAATTTTTGTAGTTTTTAATAGAGACAGGGTTTCACCATCTTGGCCAGGCTGGTCTTGAACTCCTGACCTTGTGATCCACCAGCCTCGTCCTCCCAAAGTGCTGGGATTACAGGGGTGAATCACTGACCTGGCCTTGTACTTTTAATTATAAAGGATAGTACTACCAATGTATTTTGGAAAAATGTCATTTAGGGAGTTTAATTATAGATGCCATGTGGCTTAAAAACATTTCTGCAGTGCTTCACTCTTGATGCCTGTACTATTCTTTTTCTACTCCCTCTCCGATCACTGCAATCTTTTAAAGCCATCTCTGGTTTTATTTTTTATTTTAAGCCTACTTTAGAAACTCCAGTCAATTATTTTTTCAAACTTTGATTTTTTAATCATTTAAGTAATAAATTATTGCAATGAAAATTACAAGTCAAAATTATAGAAATTAAGAATCACCCATAATCCCATCACAGAGACAATCATTGTAGATATTTTTTGACCTATTCTTTGATGTGTAAACACAAAATATTTAAAAAAATCAAACCAAATGGCTAATTTTGATTTCTTCCTCCTTAACTACATCTACAATATATTTTTTCATTTACTTGTATTTCATTTGTACATTTTCTAATTATTTTAGTAGTTTGTTTTGCAAATAATCAGTACCTTTGAAAGCATCTAATTTTCCTGGGAATAAGGGAGCAATTCTACATCCCTTGGCTTGAAGTGTTATTTCTTTCCTGCTTCATCTACTTGTCTCCTAGTTATCTAGTTATCTGAGTTAACTCCTGCTCATTTTTTAGTTCATGTGTCACATCTTTAGGAAGTCAGATTAAATCTATCACAGTATTCTTTGTAATCCTTCTAAACACTGCAATTTAATATGTTTGGGAATATCTGGGTCTACATGTATTTTTGTTCACTGTTGGATCCTCAGCGCTTACCACAAATTGGTAATTTTTACTTTTATTTTATTATTATTTTTTGAGATAGGGCCTCACTCCCGTTGCCTCGGCTGGAATGCAGTGGCATGATGTTGGCTCACTGCAGCCGTGACCTCCCAGGGCTCAGGGTATTCTCCCACCTCAGCTTCCTGAGTAGCTGGGACCACAGGCATGCGACGCCATGCCCGGCTGTTTTGTATTTTTAGTAAAGACGGGGTTTCACCATGTTGCCCAGGCTGGTGTTGCCTGGGCTCAAGTGATCCACCTGCCTCTGCCTCCCAAAGTGCTGATATTACAGGTGTGAGTCACCCTGCCTGGTCGTAATTTTTAAATTAACGAATGCCTGCTTGGAATAATTCAGCCACTAAAGAAATTATTTATTAGCATTATTTATGAAGAATAATTAAGTGCTACTAAGGCTCTCTGCTAAGTGCTATATATCTCTACCATTACATTTTCACAACCCCAAAATACATTATTCCTCCCATTTTGCAAATGAGGAAACTGAGGCTTCAGAAAAGTGAATTAACTTGCCCAGATACAAGTAAGAGACAGAAAAGTTATTAACACAGGTCAAAGCATTTATTTACACTAGTAGCTTTATTTGCCATTATTGGCTTCTTTGTTCATGAATATAAAAGTCATTATATGTAGCTTTTCTTTTTTCTAATATCCGGAGATACAACTTAAGCTTATTTTCAAAATCACTCAATTTTTACATTACAAACTGGTTTTTGTTTTGTAGGAAGTAGGGTATTCGGAATAAAGAGCAAAGAAACAATTTTGTACTGGGAAGGGCAGCAGGAGGGCTGGGTCCTAATCTCCCTTTCTCTTTGGCTAAGCAGCTGTGTGGCTTTGGCCTAGTGATCTACCCTCCCACAAGACAGGCTTCAAATGAGAGCAAGCATAGCTCAGTGGGCATTAAGAAGACATGCGCAACTCCTTTCCTTTAGAGATGAGGCACACGCAGTGGCTTGTATTCATAACGTGGCAGAGCTGTACAGCTAACTCGTGACTCCTAGTGTCGTTTGTTCTGAGTCATACTACTCCTCCTTGAACAATCATTTACTGAGTGCTTACCGTATTAGACATTCAAGCAGCAGTAGGTTTCCCATTCGTTACCCTAGTATTGATTATTGGCTATTCTCCCTCCTATTTTTCACTCGACCAGTTTTTAAATGGCCTTTAGATTCAGAGTTCAAGTGGAAAAAACCTAGTACAAGCCTGGTGTCAGGCACTGAGTGGCGTGACCTGGGCTGGCAGCTAGTCCCACAGTGGCGATCTAAGAGGGCAATGACGCCTTCCGACCAAGGGAGTGGCTGCCAGATAATCCGGGTGGATAGCGAGCCAGAGAGGGGTGAGGCTGGGTCTACGCAGACAACACCTTTGGCTTTGCAGTGACCCCATACTAGGGCCTTGGGAGTAAGCTCTTCTTTGCAAGACGCCTGTGCACTTGGCTTCTGCTGCGTAGTGACCGGGTATCCAAGGCATCTGGTCAGGTCTTCTTCTCCACTCGGGTTTAGCCCCTCTACAGGAATCTCCAGCTGCCTGAAAAGACGTTTCTAACTGGGAGATGGCTGTTGGCGTAGAGTCTCCCGCTGAGGTCTTTCTCCCTTCCCCACCCCCTGGCATGAGCCAGCGGGCCCCAAGGCCGGCGAGGTCAAGTTCCTCGGGGCCGCCAGGGAAAAGGCCACGGCAGAGGTGCTGCCACGCAGGCACCAGCCAATCATCAAGAGGCATACACGAGCCCCAGCCAATCAGCGCTCGCCTTATTACTGAGCACCGCCCGCTCTGGTCCCTCCCTCCACATCCCCCTTTCCGATTCCTGAAGTCGCGGCTGTATTGCAGCCGCCTCTAGAACTGACCCGGGTCTGGGGACCGGCCCCTCTGGCGCCTTTCGGTTTCTTTTATTGGCTTCACTGAGGATGAGTCCCTGTGTTGCTGTATGTGGACCCTGCGGAATCCACCGGCCCAGTTTCATCTAGCGACTGGTGAGGGTGGGCTCGGAGCTGCCGGACCGTGCGGAGCCGCTTCCCTTCAGCCCCGGGGGCAAGGGGAGAGTATTCGCCTTCCTGAGGGGTGCGGGTGGCTGCGGACGCCGGCGCGGGGGGACTGTGGGGAGGGAACTCTGCGGCCCCGAGGCTGCCGGGATTCGCACGAGGCTGCGCGGAGAGGGCCGAGTGGCCGGGGTCCCTGCAGCCGCTCCCTACCGCCCCCCTCAGCTATGAATGGCCTGTCCCGGGGACGAGCTGTGTTCCAGTCCTGCCAGACACGCCCTCTAGCGACATTGCATTCCTAGTTGTGATAGTTGTGTGGTGTCACTTTCCTTCGAGCCTTGGATTTGAAGCCGTTCCTCTGTGCGCTCATGTTCCTTATCCCCTTCCTGGAGTCCCAAGTTTGAGTCCACCCTGGGGATGCTGACTATGTCGGGAAGCAGATCGTGAACTCAGTGGACATTGCTATGTAAAAAAGAACCGATTCTTTTTGGAGGGTGGGAGTGAGAGACAGAGAAGAGGCCTTTTGTTTTTGTAACAGGCAGAGCTGCGTGGCTCAAAGAGTTTCAATGTAGCTGTGGATTAGGTAACCCAGGCGGTCTTTGACTCCTATTTTCCAACGTAGTTATAAAACTTCGGTGTGTTAGCTAGAGATTCATGTAGGACCTTTTAACTTAGGCCTCGAAGTAGGCCATTTGAAATTTATCAGAAATACTGAAAGGATATGACTTTTATGAGCGGTAGTATTTCATTGCCCATAAAGTGATGTAAATTCACAGGCTTGCCAGCCCCTTGATCATTTCTCTCTTTTTTGTATTTTGAATTCCTTGACTTTTGTTTTAGAAATTGGAGCAAGGTAGATGAAGACAGAACTGTTTTCTAAAAATAGTTACATTTGCAAACATTTGCAGAAACTTTAGTAAAACTAGAGTTTACTTCAAGAAATGTTTTAAGCCGGGCGCAGTGGCTCACGCCTGTAACACCAGCTACTTGAAAGGCTGAGGCAGAATCGCTTGAATCTTCAGCTTCTGAGTCTCCAGCTGCCCTACCAAACTGCTTTTGAAATCAGTTCTTTTGAATTGAATTTCATGGTACTTTTTTCTACTACACTATACTACTTCTCATTGAAATTTTTCTAACTGCCTTTTGGGAGAGCAGTTTGGTATTGTAGAATATGTCGAATCAACAATACTTTTCTCTTGGTATTATTTTAGGTAGGCTTTTTAAACTTTCACGTGAATTTCCTCATCAGAAAATGAAGGCGATCATATTTACAGGGGCACTAATAAGGCTGAAATGGGGATTATATTTATGTAAAGCACTATATATAATGTATAAAACAAAATTTCATCTGTAATTTTTGTTTCTTCTGTTGTTTAGGTTTGTTTTGCTTTTCTCACTTCCAAAATATTGACCCCTTACTGTTTGTTTTTCCTAGTTTCATTATCTGAGCCAAAAACCTGTGGATTACCTAACCACATTTTGTCAGGTCAAGATCCTAAGTATGTCTTTGGATGGCCTGCCTTTTTTTTTGTTTTTTCTCTCTCTAAGGAAAGGCGCATAAAGGCTGTTCAAAATCCGATCTATCCTTGTGTATATATTAGGCCTCACTACTTTCTGTCTTCTGAATTATTTAGAAATTTTGGAATGGGCCAAGATAATTCTAGTTCTTTTATATTTACTATCCCCTCTGCCTCAAATGTGCTCTCACCCAAAATTTATCAGGCAAACGCATATGGTACTCTTTTTTTTTTTTTTTTTGAGAAAGAGTCTTGCCCAGTCATCCATGCTGGAGTGCAGTGGCATGATCTTGGCTCTCTGCAGCCTCGACTAACCAGTCTCAAGTGATCCTCCCACCTCAGCCTCCAGAGTAGCTGAGACTACAGGGATGTGCCACTACACCTAATTTATATATATATATAATTTATATATATATATATATATTTTGTAGAGACGGGTTTCACCACGTTGCCCAGACTGATTTCAAACTCCTGGGTTCAAGTGATTTACCTGCCTCAGCCTCCCAAAGTGTTGGGGCTGCAGGCATGATTCACTGTGCCTGGCTGGTACTCACTTTTTAAGGCTTAATTTATGCACAGTTTATACATCTCCTGTAGAAAGTCTTCACTATTCCTATGTGTCACTTGTTTTATCTTGACCATAGGTTTATAATCATGACATGTTTTAGTTACTTGCATAAATAAAATTAGTCTCTTCTACCAAACTGTGACCCTTTGATGATAGGAACCATGTAATAGATCTTAAGTTTTGTTCAGTCAGTACTAAACTAGCTACGCATCCACCTGAATATTATCCATGAACCTGTATTTCATTTTATCTAAGATATTTAGAACCTAATTATTTTTATATTTCCAATGCCTTGTGATCCTACTGTGGATGCACTGAAGAAGACAGTATAGTGTAGCAGGAATAGCATGGGCCTCATTAAACAGATCTGTGTTTGAAGTCTGACTCCCTCTTTTACTGGTGGCATGATTTGGGTGGTTTACTTGTCCTGTCTGATGTAAAGCATTCCATACGTGTTAGGTGTTTAAATGTTTATTTCTTTTGCTTTCTTCCCCTTGAATAAGCAGTTTTTGAATACATAGATAAGAAGTACAATAGGCATTAGAATTATGGGCCTGGAATTTGGAAGAAATATGTGAAGAAGAGACAGATTTGGGGATTTATAATCATATATAGGGTAGAGTTAAAAGCATGAAAAGGGTTGAAACTATCTAGGGAGAATATGAAATTAGATAACTGAGGATAGAACATTTGAAGGCCAGGGGAAGTGATAATGCCCTAGGAATAAGTGGTGGAGAGAGAGAGCCTATGCTTAAATGCTTCTGTGACTTCCTGCCCTTCCAGGATCTCTCTCTCTTTTCTTTCTTTCTTTTTTTTTTTTAGATGGAGTTTCACTCTTGTTGCCCAGGCTGGAATGCAATGGCATGATCTCAGCTCACTGCAACCTCCACCTCCCGGGTACAAGCGATTCTCCTGCCTCAGCCTCCCAAGTAGCTGGGATTACAGGCACCCGCCACCATGCCTGGCTAATTTTTGTATTTTTAGTAGAGACGGGGTTTCCTCATGATGGCCAGGCTGGTCTCGAGCTGCTGATCTCAGGTGATTCACTTGCCTTGGCCTCCCAAAGTGCTGGGATTATAGGCTCCTGCCACCATGCCCAGCTAATTTTTGTATTTTTAGTAGAGACGAGGTTTCATCATGTTGGCCAGACTGGTCTTGAACTCCTGACCTCAGGTGATCTGGCTGCCTGGGCCTCCCAAAGTGCTGGGTTTACAGGCGTGAGCCACCATGCCTGGCTCAGGATCTCTTTTAGATTCCTTAAGGGGAGGAGGTTTTAAAAACGTAAAGCAAGGAAGGTTAGTAAGATAAGAATTGAAAATATCCAAAAGCATTTGGTAATTTGGAAGTCATTAGTAACTTTAGCGATAATGGTTTCTTTGGAGAAGTGGTAACAGTGATAATGAAGCTCAAACATGGTTTTTGAATTAAGATTTATTATCTTTTTGTGACTGAATATACAATAGTAATGAAAACTATTATTTTTTGTAGTTTTTAGTGCCAGGTACCATATTAGGTCGTTTCATTTTTCATTATAGTAACCGTGTGAAGTGGGTGGATTGTTTCTATTTTCAGATGAAGAAATGACTTGGAGAGATCATGTAATTTTTTAGTTATATAACTGATAACAGCTGACATTGCTGTATTTGAATCTATGTATGTAACACTCTAAGAAGCCCTAGCTCTTTATCACTTCCATATTTATGTTCATAGTATTCTGTAGGTGCTGCTTTCTCTATATGATGGTATGGAATGCCTTTTATATTTAATATTCTATTTTCCCCTTTAGATGTTTAAATTATATATATTAATGAATTAGGGATTTCTCTTCTGTTGTATCTTAATTCTTTAATGTAAGGTTTGAGTGATCCACCAAAAAGTAGTTTCTTCCAAGTATTATACATACACTGAAAAATAGAAAGATGGTGGGGTTTTAGAGCTTTAAAAGAATGAAATTAACTGGATGGACTATTTTACCACATACAATAGTCCCTACTTATCCAAAGACACATTCTGAAACCCCCAAGTGGATGCCTGAAATTGAGGCTAGTACTGGACCCTATATTTGCTACTTTTTTTTCAGTCTGATAACCAAGAGGGCTACTCAGTGACTATAGGGTTGGTAAGCATGTACAGTATGGCAATACTGGACAAATGGATGATTCATGTCTCAGGAAAGGTGGAGTGGTTTGGAGTGGGACAATATGAGATGTAATCATTCTGCTCAGAATGGCATGCAATTTAAAACAAATTGCTTATTTCTAAAATTTTTATTTAATATTTTTGACTGAGGTTGATTGTGGTAAATAGAAACCATGGAAAGCAAATGGATAATGGGAACTACTGTATCATGTTTTCCATTTTTAACCTTTTAAACTACTTGAGGTTTGGTACCTGTTTTTCTCTTTGCTACCATTTTTATTTGTTTTCTTTTGTTCTTTTTTTTTTTTTTGGTTCAAATCTACATTTTAAGGGGGGAATGATTTTTTTGAAGACTATATCTATATTTAATTACAGAATGCATAGACTAGTAGAAACAGATTTGGAGTTATTAGGTTGGTGCAAAAGCGATTGCAGGTTTTACCATTAAAAGTAATGGCTGTTACTTTTAGAGTTTTGGTTATTGTTGTGTTGGTAGCGATGATATAGTTTTAGGGGGTATAGGTTTGGGATGGGATTCTTAGAAAGATGGTAGATTTGAGCATATTTATAGCTTGTGGGGACATACCTACTAGAGTGTAAAAATACAGCATAGAAGGAATGAAGGACTGGAAGGAAAGAGAGAAACTCCAGAGTACAACCAATATAGATTAAACATGAGAGTGGAAAAATGGAGTAAGTATGACTGATATAAATATAGGTACCATAAATATGAAAGATTGATAGATTTAAGGAAAAAAGGGAATTAATCCATTTTTGCCGGAGGTTACAAATGTTTTTTGTGAAAAAGCAGACCTTGGTGATGACTTTGAGTAGTAGGATATAAATAAGTCCCACAAGTTTAGTGTTCCAATAATGGAACACTAGGCATAAATGGGTTAAGGGCATCTAAATATGGAGTTAGTTGTGTTCTAAAGTACTTAAGGAGAGTGAGAAACAGATTTGAATTTTTATTTTCTCTTTTCTCCTCTTATAGGTCACCCTTGCAATTATGGATATTTAAAAGAATCAGACAGTGTGGAGGGGGAGTTCCCCTCCTCACTCCCCCTTGGTGCTTGACTCCAGGAATAATTTTGAAACTGTGGAATTTTTTTTAAATGAGGAACTTGTATTTGATATGAACTTTGTAGAGCTATTTGTAATTTTTTTCATTTAAGTGCCAAAATATTGTATAAAGATATATAGTTTTATACTATTGTCACGAGGATTTAAATTATCCTGAAAAGGTCATTTATTGTCTGTAACTCTTCCTCAATAGCACCTTTGTGTCCTGGCTTTTTCATTTTTTAAAACTAATTTTATCTAACGATTCCGAAGTAAGCGGTATAAAAACAATTAGGATGAATTCACCCATGCCTGACTGCACATCAAAATGTCGATCCCTGAAGCATGCTTTGGATGTCCTTTCTGTGGTAACAAAGGGGAGCGAAAACCAGATTAAGGCCTTTCTCTCCAGTCATTGTTACAATGCTGCAACTATCAAGGATGTTTTTGGCAGGAATGCCCTTCACCTTGTTTCCTCCTGTGGAAAGAAAGGAGTGTTAGATTGGCTTATTCAGAAAGGAGTGGATCTGTTGGTGAAGGACAAAGAATCAGGATGGACAGCACTACACAGAAGCATTTTTTATGGACATATTGATTGTGTTTGGTCTCTACTGAAGGTAAGTGTTATTTGTTTATTTTAAACGTATTTAGTCTGGAATATGTTTTTCTTAATCATTTTCATACATCCTACATACTTTTTGGAAAAGATTTGCATGTTTTTTCACTTGTTTGCTATCTCTTACTGCTGTAACTCATGTTTGGAATTAAAATTTCATATATCCTTTTTACTTTTTGTGATATAAAATTTAAAACATTTATCAAAGCTTACTATATATAATGAGCTATTGGCCAATTTTGTGTTATTTATACATCTCATATTTTGAACTAAATTCCATACATTATTTAATGAGCCTTATATATTATTAAAAGAAAAACTTTACATTAAATAAGTAAAATTTCTTTGAGCAAAGTATAATTTATGAATAGGGCAGCATTCAGAACCAGAAGAGGCTCAGAGAGCTGTGCTGCAGCCTGAGCAGTGAGCTTTTATAGGCCAATGCAGAAGAAAGACAAAATATATTTAATTTGTTAGAGTGAAAAGACTCTAGTTAGAGGTTGATTGGTGGTTTCTGATTGGTAAAGACTCTAGTTTCATTTTACTATTTATGGCTTTCTATTTGCTTACGTGTGAACTGAAAGTGCTAGAGTTGCCCCAGTCTAATGGCATCCCAGTTGAAATTTTCATGACAATATCTTTTAGTATTTTTTTAAAAATATAGTTTATTCTTAAATAACTATATTATTAACTTTAAAAGGGCACTAGTTGTGGAACATTATTTAGGAATTGTGTTTTTGAGTAGTATGTTCATTTCTTGTTTAGTTAGCATATGGTATTTATAGTTGTAAAGTAACTGATAAGGCCGGGTGTGGTGGGTTATGCCGTAATCCTAGCACTTTGGGAGACTGAAGTGGGGGGATCACTTGAGGTTATGAGTTCAAGATCAGCCTGACCAACATGGTGAAACCCCATCATTACTAAACATACAAAAATTAGCCAGGTGTGGTGATATGTGCTTGTAGTCTCAGCTACTTGGGAGGCTGAAGCATGAGAATAGCTTGAGCCCAGGAAGTGGAGGTTGTAGTTTGCCAAGATCGTGCCACCGCACTCCAGCTTAGGTGGCAGGGTGAGACTGTCTCAAAATAAGAAATTGATGGCTGGTTGTGGTGGCTCATCCCTGTAATCCCAGCACTCTGGGAGGCTGAGGTGAGTGGATCACCTGAGGTCAGGAATTCAAAATCAGCCAGGCCAACATGATGAAGCCCTGTCTCTACTAAAAAATACAAAAATTATTAGCTGGGTGTGGTGGCACATGCCTGTAATCCTAGCTACTTGGGAGGGTGAGGCAGGAGAATTGTTTGAACCCAGGAGGCAGAGGTTTTGGTAAGCTGAGGTTACACCACTACTCTTCAGCTTGGGTGACAGAGCAAGCCTGTTTCAAAAACCAAAATTGATCATTAAAATTGCTTAATTTATATAAAGTTTTCTTTCTAGTAGATTACGTGCATTGTACTGAATAGGCAAATAATGAAGTATTTTGAGATACACTCCAATGTCATTTCACTAATGAATGCAAATTACAAACTCACTATCAGAAGTTATGAGTTTTAAATTTAACGATTTTTTTTTTTTTGAGACGGAGTCTTGCTCTGTCGCTCAAGCTGGAGCACAGAGGTGCGATCTCAGCTCACTGCATCCTCCGCCTCCCAGGTTCAGGCTATTCTCCTGCTTCAGCCTTCTGAGTAGCTTGGATTACAGGCCCGTGTTTGGCTTATTTTTGTTATTTTTAGTAGAGACGGGGTTTCCCCATGTTGGCCAGGCTAATCTTGAACTCTTGACTTCAAGTGATATGCCCGCCTCAGCCTCCCAAAGTGCAGGGATTATAGGCATGAGCCACCGCGTCCATCCTTAAATTTAACAGTTTTTTTGTATGGGCATTTTGTCATACAAATTTGTGGAGGACACAGAAAAGAACAAAATAGTTCCGGTCCTTAAGGAACTTGTAGTCAAGTTAAGAAGCTTACCTTCAGTGTCTTCACTTAATTTTGACTTAAAAAATATTTCTGTAGAGGCTTTTATGTGGTAACATTTACTGATCAGAAGAATTTTTATTATATAGTAATAGTAAAATATTCTTTTTTGGAGTTAAACTCTACTGATCTACTACTACTACTTACTGAATCATGTTGGACAAATTATTGAATCTTGAACCTCAGTTTTATCTATAAAAAGAGAATAATAATAGCACTTCTCTTGCTTTTTTCCCTCAGGGACTATCCATGAAGAAAAGCATTTCTAAGTTTGTTAATGGTAGAGTTGATTTCTCTTATATCTGAAACGTGACGTCTGTTTAATTTCCTTATTGCAATTACAGGCAAAGCTAGGTTAGTAAGAGTTAAAACATCTGTCACCTCTATTTTTACCCCTTTCCATCTATGAAACCTTGGCTTTGTTGTTTTCAGTTTTTGCTGGAAAGTTGGATGACTGCCAACCCTGTTGAGCTTGAGAAGGTCCCTGGGTTTGGGTTTCTTGCCATCCTAGGGGTTGCCATTCAGGTGTTAGCATTTAGGGCAACATTTTGAAATAGTTATGGTCTGGACTGAATTTTGGTCCTTTCCTCCCTTTGGGATTCTATTGCCCTGTGGAAATCCTCAATCACTCTAACCACTTTGGCTCATAGAAGCCAGGAAACTGTGCCTTGGCCACCTTGCTCTTAGCTTGACTGTCTTATTAGCATCAGAGCCCTGCTGATCAGTGATAACTATGTAGCAGTGGATGAATTCTACTGATAGTTTTCCCCTAAATCCTCTTTTGACCATTCAGCATTCTCGTGTTGGTAGACTGTTTTTGTTTAGCATATGTTTTTTTCTTTTGACTCAACATTTCTTGAATTGGAAGGGGTGCAGTGATAGGTGTTTTCATGTCAGTTCCATCTCCAGCTGTAGCACTTCAGGTATTATGGATTATCAGGAAGAAACCACACACATTTTAACTGAATTTGCATTTGATAAAACTTTACAGCTGTAACATTTCTAAATTGCACAGTAAATTGTCAGTTCCTGATTGCCAAAGATATAAAACCCTGACAGAAACTTTTTGCCTACAAAAAGCTGGGATAGAGACATTTTATCTTGTGCAGCTTTTTTTTTTTTTGGCTTCTAGATTCCATGACAGGATGCATGGATGGTAAAGACTGATTATGATTTTGGGGTCCTGCTGTATCTGTTGTTGCTGTACCATTGCTTTTTTATACTGGTGGTTTACTTATTATTCTGGAATAACTTGCTTTAGTTTTTCCCATTTGTAAACAGAAGACTTATCAGAATCCTAGGTTGTATGGATTAAGTGATATACTGTCTGTGAAGCATTTGGAACAAATATTTTTTGAGTGCCTGATATGTGCCAGGCAGTAATCCAGGTGCTAGGGATATTGCAATGAACAAGACAGAATCCCTTGTTTGTTTAGTTTTTTATTCTACGAGAGTGAGATAAACCAAAACCACAATTGCTAGGAATAGTGGCTCACACCTGTAATTCTAGCACTTTGGGAGGCCAAGGAGGGCAGATCACCTGAGGTCAGGAGTTCGAGACCAACCTGGCCAACATGGCAAACCCTCATATCTACTAAAAATACAAAATGTAGCCGGGTGTAGTGGTACATGCCTGTAATTCCAGCTACTTGGGAGGCTGAGGCAGGAGAATTGCTTGAACCCAGAAGGCAGAGGTTGCAGTGCCAAGGTCGTGTCACTCCACTTCAGCCTGGGCAACAGAACAAGACTCCGTCTTAAAAAAAAGCAATGAACACATAGGAAAATACTTAATAAATGTTGATGTATTAGAGTTCTTTTTGTGTGCCATGGTAACCACCTATGGTAACATAAACAAAAGCTATTGAAGGGATATCAGATACCTCACAGAATAGAGAAACAGGCTGTAAACAATTAACTGTAAATTATGAGTAAGAAAATATTCCTCAAACTAAAATAGAGTAAGTATAAACTAAATGTAATAAACTGAATTAAAATTTTGTGTCCCTCCTTCCCCAGATAACTTAATTTTTTTTGAGATGTAATTTCATTCTTGTTGCCCAGGCTGGAGTGCAATGGCATGATCTTGGCTCACTGCAACCTCTGCCTCCTGGGTTCAGGTGATTATCCTGCCTTAGCCTCCCAAGTAGCTGGGATTACAGGCATGTGCCACCACGCCTGGCTAATTTTGTATTTTTAATAGACATTAGGTTTTACCATGTTGGTCAGACTGGTCTTAAACCCCTGACCTCAGGTGATCCACCTGCCTTGGCCTCTCAAAGTGCTGGGATTACAGGTGTGAGCCACTGCACCCAGTCCCCAACCCTGATAATTAAATAGCGGGACTAGTAGTCTATTAAAATGATTCCTGGCTTATGATGTTATAACAGTGTCATTTGAATATAAAATAATACTTATTTTTCTTTTTTCTCTAGTAGGAGGTCATCTAGCCAGTTTATTAGAGTATTGTGTGATCAAACCTTTATAAATAATAGACTTGAGGCCAGGCGTGGTGGCTCACACCTGTAATCCCAGCTCTTTGGGATACTGAGGTGGGCCAGTCACCTGAGGTCGGGAGTTCGAGAGCAGCCTGGCCAACATGGCGAGACCCCTTCTCTACTGAAAATACAAAAATTAGCTGGATGTGGTGGCATACGCCTGTAATCCCAGCTGCTCAAGAGGCTGAGAAAGGACAGTCACTTGTACCTGAGAGGTGGAGGTTGCAGTGAGCTAAGATTATGCCACTGCACTCTAGTCTGGATGACAAGAGGAAACCCTGCCTCAAAAAAAAAAAAAAAAAAATAGATGACTTGAAAGAAGGAGAGGAGAATATAACCCTCTTCTGTCCCCCTGGAAATTATGTAGTCTCAAGATATTCGGGCGGGAGGGGCAGGGTTTAAGGGAGGGCTAACATCAGGAAAAGTAGCTAATACATGCTAGGCTTAATACCTAGGTGATGGTTTGATAGGTGCAGCTGTGCACCTGTTTACCTGGGTAACCATGGCACACATTTACCTGTTTAACAAACCTGCATATTCTGCACATGTGTCTTGGAACTTCAAAGATGCTTACTTTGATCTTAACTTTCTTGGCAGTATATGGGTGACAGTAGTCAGAGAGAAATATACACCTTAGTTAATTCACCTTAGCTCATAACCAGTTTGAAAAGATTGGTGCATCAGATGACCACTTCGTGTCATCTTGACTTCATCCCTTTTTTGTTATTTTTTGAGACGAGTCTCATTCTGTCACTAGGCTGGAGTGCAGTGGTGCAATCTTGGCTCACTGCAATCTCCACCTTCCATGTTCAAGCGATTCTCCTGCCTCAGCCTCTTGAGTAGCTGGGACTACAGGCACACACCACCACACCCAGCTAATTTTTGTATTTTTAGTAGAGACAGAGTTTCACCATGTTGGCCAGGATGGTCTCGATCTCCTGACCTCATGATCTGCCCACCTCAGCCTCCCAGACTGCTGAGTGTGAGCCACTGCGCCCGGCCCCTTGGCTTCATCTGGTATTCTAACCACAGCTGTAGTGTCCAATTGTACATAGGCTGTTAGCAGCTTTGTGTAGGTATAATCTTTATGTGTTCCTGGCATGTACTGTATGCCTCTTATTTTATGCTTCTGTGCTTGCATTCATGCATAGCCAACTGAAAGTACAAGAAAAGTTAGGCCCCTGTAGAGCAATAATTGTGCAGTTATTCTGTAACATACTGTATAAGGCTATCAGAATGTCCTGTCAAGATCATGCACCAGTATTCTTAGTGGCCTACTTGGTAACATATCATTGCACTGATTTTTCCCTCTTTCCTTAATTTACTCTCCTGGTCACTTGCTACTACTTCCTAGGATCTCTTCTCAAGGATATTACCTGCATGCAAGGTCTTATGCTCTGCTTTTGGGGAAGAAAGTCAAAACAAACAAAACACTTTCCTATATTTCCTGATAGGCATCTCAAATAGGGTTGTCAGTGTTTTGTACTGGGCTATCTGGGCAAAATCCATCCGTTCCTTATAGAGTATTGGCATGAAATGTTCAGGCTTATAAACTTGTTTTATACTTAGATGCTGTTTAATAATCTTATGAATGAATTTACCTACTATTTTGGGCTGAATAGAGAGAGTTTATTAGAAATCTATTGCTATGAGGCAGGAGGAGATCCTTCTGTCTTAAGTAACCCAAACAGCATTCCAACATGTTACCATTGAATTTAAAACCTTCATTGTTCATTGCAGTCTATAAGTACCTGGGTAAACTATGTGTGTATAGGCAGTGACCACTTAAACTAGTTAAAATGGGTAACTCTAAATAAATTTTGAAATACTTAAACTGTAAACAAACATTAAAAGTTGTTCTTGAAAAAGAGTACATTATATATTTGAAAGACTATCATGAAGTAACAATAATCTGAATTGAACATTGTTCTCTTTTTCCATCATGTTTAAAAATATGCAAAGACAGAAAAGTGTGCTGACAGGGATGGGGTGTACTAACTGCCTTATGTAAGTGAGAAAGAAAATATTTTGTGTTTGGATTTGAATTGTGGGTATTACAAATTACACAGTACTTTAAATTTCCTCCTAAAACACACGTACATAATATACACACCTACTGTGTACTCATAACAATTAAATAAAACACATAAACAGATTCAATTTTAGATACAATTCTAACTATATGTGAATTACAGGAGGCCACAAACAGTGATATAAAATATAAGTAGACACATAAGAAAATATATATTACACATATAGAAATAAAAGAATATGGCCAGGTGTGATGGCTCATGCCTGTAATCCCAGTACTTTGGGAAGCCAAGACAGACAGATCACCTGAGGTCAGGAGTTTGAGATCTGCCTGGCCAACGTGGTGAAACCCTGTCTCTACCAAAAATACACAAAATTAGCTGGGTGTAGTGGTACACGCGTGTAGTCCCAGCTACTCAGGAGGCTGAGGCAGGAGAATCACTTGAACCTGGGAGGCAGAGGTTGCAGTGAGCCAAGATAGCACCACTGCATTCCAGCTTGGGTGACAGAGTGAGACTGTCTCAAAAACAAAATAATAAAAGAATATAATTGTCTTAATATCAGTAATAGATATAGTAGAATTTAAGATGAAAAGAAATGAGATGTAGATGATTGCATTATAAAGAGTAAATCCTAATATAAATATTGTACTGCCATTGCCTTGAAATCTTTATAGCTTGCTTCAGAATGCTGCTCAAAAAAAAAAAAAATCTTTATAGCTATTACCTGTAAAGACATGGAGTATGGCTCTTTATTTTATTCATTCATTCATTCAGGTGGGATTTCTCTCTTATCACCCAGGCTGGAGTGCAGGGGCACAATCTCAGCTCACTGCAACCTCCTACTCCTGGGTTCAGGTGATTCTCCTGCCTGAGCCTCCTGAGTAGCTAAAATTTCAAATGTACGCCACCATACCCAGCTAATTTTTGTATTTTTACTAGAGATGGGGTTTTACTGTGTGGGCCAGGCTGGTGTGGAACTCCTGACCTCAGGTTATCTGCCCACCTCCCAAGGTGCTGGGATTACAGGCATGAGCCACCATGCCTGGCAAAGTATGGCTCTCTATTATTTATTTATTTTCTATTTGTACTTAAGGAGTTAGATTCTGCTTTTGTGTATTTATTTATTTTTTGAGACAGAGTCCCGCACTCTTGCCCAGCCTGGAGTGCAGTAGCACGATCTTGGCTCACTGCAACCTCCATTTCCTGGATTCAAGTGAGTCTCTTGCCTCAGCCTCTCAAAAAGCTGGCATTACAGGCTCCCACTACCACGCCCAGCTAATTTTTTGTATTTTTAGTAGATATGGGGTTTTACTGTGTTGACTAGGCTGGTCTCAAACTCCTGACCTCATGATACAGCCACCTCGGCCTTCCAAAGTGCTGAGATTACTGTGCCCAGCTGAGTATGGCTCTTTAAATGTGAAAAGAGTTATATGTTTATCTACACATGCACTCCCACACAGACATAGACCCAGAGCTAGGGACTTGCAGGCATAAGACCTGCTTTACCATCAAAAACGTTCACATGTAGTTCATTTTTATTTAAAATTTACCTTTTTTATTTCTTCACATTTTCTGGTCTTTCCTTAGTTCAGCAAGAATTGGATATTTGATTTTTTTAATTCTCTTCAATATATGAAAGAAAAATGTATGTGAGTATGAGAGATAATTGTTATTAATTTTTTTTCCCCGTGTACTTACGGTTTGATCATCTGACTTTTTTGATATATAAGAATAGGAAGTCACTGATTATAGGTAATTAGTAAAATATATATATTTATGTATGTTTTTTTTTGTTTTGTTTTAGCATGGTGTTAGTCTGTATATTCAAGATAAAGAAGGCTTGTCAGCTTTGGATCTTGTAATGAAGGATAGACCAACTCATGTAGTATTCAAGAATACTGGTAAGAAAATTTCACAAATGGATCGGACATGGTGGCTCACACCTGTAATCCCAGTACTTTGGTAGGCTGAGGCGGGCGGATCACTTGAGGTCATGAGTTCGAGATCAGCCTGACCACCATGGTAAAACCCTGTCACTACTAAAAATGAAAAATTAGCCAGGTGTGGTGGTGGGCACCTGTAATCCTAGCTACTTGGGCGGTTGAGGTAGGAAAATCAGTTGAACCCAGGAGGCAGAGGTTGCAGTGAGCTGAGATCATGCCATTGCACTCCAGCCTGGGTGACAGAGCAAGACTCTGTCTCAAAACAAAAAAAAAGATTTTACAAAGGTATTCCATTAGGGTATAGCTTAGCTCAGAAAATATTAATGAAATTTTATTCTTATTAAAGTGGTGGGGAAGATTTATTTGGTGTGGATATCTGCCAAGAAATTTTACTTTGGTCTATGTTGGCTATTTTTTGTTTCATATTCAGAACACTTTTATCTTGCATTTTAAAATTTCAATCCATATTTATGTCTTTAAAAGTACAATCTAAAATGGGAAGACTGTTATGATTGTAACTACTATAAAGTAATTGATGCATATCCAGAAAGTAACATCACCATTTGAGGTAGAGGGAAAAAGAAATGGAAATTAGTATTCTTTTTGTTGTTGTTGAATAGGGTCTCTGGAAATTATTATTCTTTTTGTTGTTGTTGAGTTAGGATCTCGCTTTGTCAGTCAGGCCGGAATGCAGTGGCACAAACATGGCTCATTGCAGTCTCAACCTTCTGAGCTTAAGCCATCCTCTCACTTCAGCCCCCCAAGTAGCTGGGAATACAGATACATTCCACCATGCCCAGTTAATTTTTGTATTTTTTATAGAGATGAGGTTTTACCATGTTGACCAGGCTGATCTGGAACTCCTGAACTCAAGTAATCCTCCCGCCTCAGCCTCCCAAAGTGCTGGGAATACAGGCGTAAGTCACCATGCCCAGCCAATTTTTTTTTTTTTTAAACAGAGTCTCACTCTGTAGCCCAGGCTGGAGTGCAGTGGTTTGATATTGGCTCACTACAACCCCTGCCTCCCGGGTTCAGTGATTTTTCTGCCTCAGCCTCCCCAGTAGCTGGGACTACAGGTGCCTGCCACCACACAAGGCTAGTATTTTTTTTGTATTATTGGTAGAGACAATTTTCACCTTATTGGCAAGGCTGGTCTTGAACTCCTGACCTCGTGATCTGCCTGCCTCAGCCTCCCAAAGTGCTGGGATTACAGGCATGAGCCACCACGCCTGGCCCCAATTACTCTTTTATTCACACATTCTCAGTTTCACTTAACCCTCCAGTTTGTTTGCTCTTTGAGATTTGGAAGTGGGAATTGGCAGAAAAGAAAAGATTTAATTGGGGCACTATATAGTTTGCATTTAACTAGTGAGCAAGCTAAGGGCACATTCTGTATTTTTACTTCTACCCTGAATACTGTGTTGCGGGTAACAGTGATAATTCCATTCTAGGACTTTATTTATCTTCTAAAATAAAAATGAAGATTTATATCATGAACTTAGCTATGATTTTTATTCCAGTTTAATGGGCATCACCCTAATCACTAGTGTGATTTTGTGTCTATGAAATACAAAGTATTGAAAGTTTGTGTTCCTGTACAAACAGTAATATCACATTTGCTACATTTAGAACCTTTGTGTGTATGGATTAATGCTATCTTACGTTTGATATGGTTGTATATATTATTTTTATGGAAACTAAGTAGATATGGCAGGTGGTATTTTTACTCATTTGGCAGTTAAACTTTAACTGCTAACGAAACAAGGAACAGCCTGGGTGGAGTGGCTCATGCTTGTAATCCTGGCACTTTGGGGGGCCAAAGTAGGAGGATCACTTGAGCCCAGGAGGTCAAGACCAGCCTGGGCAACATAGTGAGACCTTGTCTCAACAATTAAAAAAAAGCAAGGAACAAATGACAAATATTTTTATTGCTTGCCTTGAGACAGACCTGTACTATGATTTAGATTTTCTATTTCTGGAATTATCTAATATCATATTAATAGAATCATTTACAAAAGAGTGTTGGCATATTCTAAATATTATAGTTAAATTAGTTCTTATATTTGTTTTAAAATATAAAAAGTGTAAAAACTAATTTTCATTTTAGATCCTACAGATGTTTATACTTGGGGCGATAATACAAATTTTACCCTGGGTCATGGAAGTCAAAATAGCAAACATCATCCAGAGTTGGTGGATCTGTTCTCCAGGAGTGGGATTTATATCAAGCAGGTATTTTGAAGTACAGTCTGCATACTTTTAGAGATTAGAAAGAACTTCTGTGTTTGATTATTCAGCTTTTCATGTGGCTTACATAACTTTGTTTAAGGTACCATAACATATTTCAATGAATAAATCAATCAATAGAACTTTACTAAATTTATTTTAGTTAGCCTTAATTATATTTAGACTGTATAAAATACCCTAAAATATGAGATATTTGTGCAATTAGTGTTAGAAATTAGAAAATGCTATATATATGGTAGTTTAAGAAGGTAGACTTGATTTTTTAGCTTTTTTATTTAACAAACATTGTAATTCTTAAGCTGTTTTTTGAGTGAATTTGTTGTTGAAGCTCAGTGTTATCTTTGATAAGTGAACCAGAGTTTTTTTTTTTGGTGGCGGTAAAACATAAAATAATTTCAATTTAGAAACAACACACTTCTTGCATTTTTTTGTAACAAAATAATGTTTTTAGGTTTCAAGCTATTTATCGTGAAAAGAATGTATTTAATCTAAAGTGAAGTTGGATAACAGCAGTCTGGAAGGGCTGTAGAATTTTTTAACTGAGGGTTTTGTAAACTGCCAACCATTCTGTTTAATTATTTATATTCACACTGACAATAAATAATTAAATGTCTAAGTCTTGGTTCTCAGATTGGATAATAGATAGAACTAAAATTTCATCACTTAGGGAGACAGATAAGCATTTTTTGGAAGTGTAGGATTCAAAAAGTTGTCCTTAAGTGCTCTAGGCATGAGTGCTGCTTTTTATGAGCCTGAGTTCTTAAATGTAAGTAATTGTAAAATTTTAATTGGTATTATTGTAAAGATTTGGTCTGTGGTCTTACATCCTTAAAATGCATGATACCTTCTACTCTGGATTCCACTACTGTTGACAAATCTTTCTGTATAACATTTTGTATACATGTGTTTGTACGTATGTGTATCTCTAGCCCCAGTTTTTCTCTTGAGCTTTATTTCAGTTGTACTGTGGATATTCTTTCAAAATATTTAAATTTACAATTTCTGAAGTGTTTTTTGCCACTCCTAAACTACTCTATTCAGTTTTTAATGCTATAAATTTGAGTTTCTAAATCCTGAAGATGCTACCTCAGAGCATGTCTATTTAGTCCTTCTCTGTCTCATGAACCTAGGTGCCATGTCCTTTTCAAGTTCTTTTTTTGGACCGTGACAACAGTGTCCTAATTTGACTCCTTGGCTCCATTCATTTCCAACCCTCGATAATATTCTTCTCCAGAATTATTGTCTTAAAAAAGAGCTAATTATGTCTTTATCTGTTAAGTCACCTTTGGATAAAGTCCAGACTCTGTGTCTTGGAATGTAAGAACTTTTTCAAGTTTTCCTGTTACCATTTCAGCTTATATTTCCTATAACTTCCTAATTATATTCTTTCTGTCTTTTGAAGTTGATAAAGCTTCTTTAACCCAGAATATGAGCTTGGAGTGTTTTTATCACTATAGTACTGGCTTTTCACAACTTTCACCTATTATTCATATATATCATACATAACTTATATTATTACTATTATTATTATTTTTTGAGACAGAGTCTTGCTCTGTCGCCAGGCACCAGGCTGGAAGTGCAGTGGCACAATCTCAGCTCACTGCAGTCTCCGCCTCCTGGGTTCAAGCAATTCTCCTGCCTCAGCCTCCTGAGTAGCTGGGACTACAGGTGCCTGCCACCATGCCCAGCTAATTTTTGTATTTTTTAGTAGAGACGGGGTTTCGCCATGGTAGTCAGGATGGTCTCGATCTCTTGACCGCATGATCTGCCCGCCTCGGCCTCCCAAAGTGCTGGGATTACAGGCGTGAGCCACTGCGCTTGGCCACATAACTTATATTCTGAGATTGAGTTATTGGACAGATTTTAGAGCTACTTTGACAACATATTCTTAGTTTGCCCAGGACAGTTCTGGTTTATGATTATTTTCCTAGTGTAATTGTTAGTATCCCTTTTCATTCTAAAAAATGTTTGCATGATAAATTACACTACCACTATGTTTAGGGCTCCATAGAAGACTGTCTTTTAAACTAAAAGTCACAACCTAACGCATCACCCCCAGCAACTGAATAAAGAAAGAAATAGAATACTTAAACTCTAGAGAATATTAAATTTTGAGAGAATAGGAATAGAAGCCCATATAGGAATGAAAAGTTCCTGGAAGGAACTTAGGGTAATGAAAGGACTTGTGATGGGCAAGAATCAAGCTTGGTGTCCCAGTCTGTAGTGGATGTGAGAGGGGTGAGCAAGATGGTGAGAAATCAGAGCAGGGGTAGCAAGTATACAAGCTGCTCACACCTAGTCTCAAGCTTTTTGCAGACATACCAGTCAAAATTTTTTTTTAATGCTGAGCTTGAGCAGGTCCTCAGACTTCTCCTTAAAATGGTAATTCAACCATTAGCAGCCGCTAATGATTGGTTGGAATTGTGACACAAGAAAGACACCTGTTTTTCCTTTTCTGAGGTAGTATGTGATACACCCTTATTTCATGAGCTGTTATGGAGCAGGGATTTTAAAGACAAGAGTGAAGGAATCATAATGTCATTAGGAAACCACAGGGTGATTGAAATATCTGATCCTAAGATACATGTAGTTTGGAATATATCAGCATATTCCACTTACCAGGGTTGTAAGTGAACTAGTGTACTCAAAGAGAAAGCCACATTTCAGGGAAGACAAGGCAGTGGGAGTATTTTATGAAGGTATTAAGGATCTAACGGATTTTGTTTACCACAGAATGAGGGTGAAACAAGCACCGTGGATAAGTTTGAGAGGAAGGAAATCAGTATAAATTTCAGTCAGGGAAGAGAAAGCAAGTATGGGAATATTAACTGAGTACCAGTTATATAGAGAGTCCCATTAATTATTGAAAAAGGGCTGATTCTGTTTTATATAGTACCAGATGAGTTAACTACCATGAGACAGAGATTATTCATGTTAGTATTACATATTCCAGATAATTTAGGTGAAAAACCATGCTCAGTTCCTGTTTAAAAATTCAGGGGTTTTAAAGTTGGAGGACTTAAAACTGTCTAGTATTGCTACGATTGTTTAATAGTAGAAGTCAGCAATTGTAGAATGGCTTTCTAATATTGAATATGAAATTGAAAGAAATGTATTCTTTCTGATTTCATGAAATGAATTTCACTGACAAATTGTAAATTTAAAATACAAATTTGGGTTTTATTTTTAAACTTTTCAGGTATTTGTGGTACAGCTAAGTTAGATAATAATCTTTGCATTACTTTTTTTGATAGCTATATTGTGCTTAGAAAATTCTGAGTGGTCTAGGTTATGTGTAAATATTTAGAGCTTGTTTAGCTTATAATTTTTTTGTTTTCCAAAGGACCTTGACTTTCTGGAAATGATTTTAGGATTTCTTTATTTCGTACTTGTCTTTTTATATCCTATGTTAGAAATATTTGCAGATGATGTAAGAAATATAAATGCAAACAATTTTTTAAAATGGGAAGATTTAAAAATTACTGTTAAGGTAAAGTGAGTATAATGAATATCAGAGCTTGAAAAATGACAATATGTGGCCTGGGGTTAGATATGTAAAAAAATATATATATATATATGTGTATATATTCAAAACTGCTGATAGTTTCCTGTTACTGTGTTCTGCTGATGCAGTTCGACTGTTTCAGTATTTTTGTCTTCTGGAGTATGTGAATAGTAAGTCTGTGTGCAAGGGAGGGTACTGAGATTGAGGCAGGTAGGAAGAAAGGAAGTGGGAAAGAGAAAAACTTGAAAATAAGTAGAAATGTATCATATTAAAGACACATTGATAAAACTAGAGATAAAGAAAAGGACGTACTGCCCCCACCCTATGTATAAATGGCATTACTGTTTTTTTAAAAATACTCTGAAGATGTTTCTACTGTTTTTATTAACACCATATATTACTTTTTGGTAGTCTATATGCTGCCTGTTGCACTCCTCATTTCTTGCTGTTTGGTATTTCATGAAATTGAAAAACAAATGGGTACTAATTGTTGTAATTGAAGATTTAAAATTATAATTTCCTTTGGCTAATCTCTTCAGTAGGTAACACATGCTTAATTCTTTCTTTGTTCTTTTTTTCATGTCAACAATTTTTAGACATAATTTTAAGACACACATATTTATATTTTCTTTTTATTACAGATAACTTAAAACATGTGGAAATTGAAGTCTTATGAATTCCCCTGTATACATTATCCAGTTTAAACAATTAGCAATATTCTGTTTCTTTTTTATAAAATAAAGGATATTTTATTCAGAGAAGTTTAATAATATTCTCTTATTTTCTCTTAGGTGGTGCTTTGTAAATTTCACTCCGTGTTTCTGTCTCAGAAAGGGCAGGTTTATACCTGTGGTCATGGTCCTGGAGGGCGATTAGGACATGGAGATGAACAGACATGCTTGGTAATTGAAATGTCATTACACTGTTTAGGTAACTTTAGAAAAATAGTTACCTTAAGCTCAAATGTTGATAACCTAGTTCATTACCTATCAGAAAATTGGTTCATTAGGTTATTTTAAGATTTTTTTGTGTGGGGACTTCTGGTATACATCTATTAAATGGTGCTTTGAAAAGGAGGGAAAGCTACAATGATAATAGCTTCCATTTTTGAGGGTTTGTTTTGAGGATTCAGTAATTTTTTTTCAACTGTAAGCAAGAAATTATAAATGAATTGATAATAGATTTAAAATAATCTGTTTCCTGGTATATCATGTTCAAATTAAGGATTTACATACAATGCGAAAATATTAAAGAAAAATAATACTTTGCTTATAGCAAATACTGAATCTGGAGAGTATATAAAGTAAGCTTTAGAATGTTTCCAGAGTTGAAATAAAAGAAGGCATACTAGTCCGGGCCTGTGGCTCACACCTGTAATCCCAGCACTTTGGGAGGCCGAGGCAGGCGGATCACCTGAGGTCAGGAGTTTGAGACCAGCCTGACCAGCATGGAGAAACCCCGTCTCTACTGAAAATACAAAATTAGTTGGGTGTGGAGGTGCATGCCTCTAAATCCCAGCTACTCGGGAGGCTGAGGCAGGAGAATCGCTTGAACCCTGGAGGCAGAGGTTGCCGTGAGCAGAGATTGCGCCACTGCACTCCAGCCTGGGCAGCAAGAGCGAAACTCCATCTCAAAAACAAGAAAAAAAAGAAAGAGGAAAGCAGGCAGACTAATTGTAAAATGCTTTTCCTGAAGTAGTTCTGGTTTTTGTTTTTAACTTCTCATTAAGATTTCTGTCACCTTAAAATTGAGCAAGTATTTGCATTGTATGGTCACAAAATTGATATTTGTGCATCTGAAACTTCGTGCTAATTAGAAGAAACCTATTTCATTACATCTCAGAAAATTGATTCACTAGGTTATTTTAAGTTTTTTTTTTTTTTTTTTTGTGGGGACTTCTGGTGTACTTATCTATTAAATGGTGCTTTAAAAAGGAGGGAAAGCTACAATGATAATAGCTTCCATTTTTGAGGGTTTATCTTGTTCCAGGCATTGTTTATGCTTTTCATACATAATTACTACATCAACTTAAGCCTCACAACAGCCCTGTGAGGCACAGGTATTATTTTCATTTTATTCATGATCATGGTACTAGTAATAGCAATCATGTTTTCAGATGAGGAAAATGAGGTATGTAGAGGTTGAAAAATTTGGTTGAGATCAAATAGGTAGTAAGCGACAGAAGTAAGATTTGAACCCAGGACCGATAAGTTGACTTCAAAGGAATATGGTATTATATGTTTGGCTACTTCCTGAAGGGAAGCATTGATTCTGTATTTTTGTTTTTTTTGATAGACCAGTGAATACTTTGATGAGCTCCCTCTATTCACACCAAACAAATTTGTACTTGTTGTATGATAAGGGCTCAAAAATCATTTGTTGAATTGAATTAT
The DNA here is from genome assembly GCA_004027715.1 of Plecturocebus donacophilus. Classification (NCBI taxonomy): domain Eukaryota; kingdom Metazoa; phylum Chordata; class Mammalia; order Primates; family Pitheciidae; genus Plecturocebus; species Plecturocebus donacophilus. Next base: position 34,757 of record PVKP010004274.1, on the reverse strand, counting down.
TTCACTGAAATGTTTTACTGGGCTTTTCTATTTTGTTCATAAACTTGCAACCATATCCTTTTAAACTCATCTTCCCTTTGCTGAAATGTAGAATTTACCTATGATAGATATAACTATATATCAATTATGTCATTTTGGATGTAGTATCAAATTCTGTATGCGTATCTATATAAATGGTTAATGCAGTATACTAAAGTTAATTTTATTTTGTAGGTCCCTCGACTTGTGGAAGGACTGAGTGGTCATAATTGTTCCCAAGTGGCAGCTGCTAAGGATCATACTGTTGTATTAACTGAAGATGGATATGTTTATACATTTGGTCTAAATATTTTTCATCAATTAGGAATTATTCCTCCTCCTTCCAGTTGTAATGTACCTAGACAGGTAAACTTGACTCTTTTAAATAATAAAGCTTTACATTTGCAATAAAACCTGTATGGACAAAAAAAAAAAAAATGTAAGTTATCGACAGAGCAACTTATTTCTGTTATTTAACTTTATCTTCACTGGTATATATTATCTTTATTATTTATTGTTATTATTATTTTTTGTGACAGAGTCTATTTTGTCACCCAGGCTGGAGTGCAGTGGTGTGATCTCGGCTGACTGCAACTGCTGCCTCTTGGTTTCTCTTGCCTTAGCCACCCGAGTAGCTGGGATTACAGGTGCACACCACTGTTCCCAGCTAATTTTTTTTGTGTTTTTAGTAGAGACACGGTTTCACCATGTTGGCCAGGCTGATCTCAAAACTTCTGACCTCAGGTGATCTACCCGCCTCGGCCTCCCGAAGTGCTGGGATAACAGGCGTAAGCCACTGTACCCAGCCTGTTATCTTTATTTTTAACGGGAGAAATTAAGCATAGTACGTATTAGCATTTGTTTGGAGTAAGAAAGAAAGCACTTGGGAAATTCAGCACTTGGGAGATTAGCCACCAAACTCTCTCTTTTAAGTATAAGCAAAGGGAGGTCCAGATATTTTGGGTTTGAAACTTAAAACACTTTTTAGGCCATCCTTAAGAAAAAATATGAAATTTATCCATACAAAATGGGCTCATGCAAGTGAGGAACCCAGAGACTTAAGTTTTGTTTGCATCATTAAATCTGTCCTGCACAGGTAACACATGTGACAAGTCGATATGAGGGGACATGGGTCCAAAAACCAGTGTTCTTTATTCTACTTTCTTACTCTCATGTACACAGCCCTCTCCAGAAGGTGCACAGTGGTGCACAGGACAATCTCATGCCCAAAAATCATCTAGCCCAAAATGTCATTAATGCCACTGTTGAGAGACCATGGAAGTATCAAATTTAAAAGCACTGTGTTTTCTATTAAGAATGAGACTGGCTGTTTTGCATACTGCTTCTTAGAAAAAAATATAGCTAAAAGTTTAATAATTTGATTTTTGTACCATGTCAATTTGCTATTAAATTAGAAATTTTCTGTTAAATTAGAAAATAGACATGGTATAAAAATTAGTTAAAACTGCTGACTGAAGTGGCTGCATTACAATGTTTTGTGTTCTGAGAAGGGTTCAGTTCTTAGTATAAGTTCTGAGCTCTGTTAGTGACAACTGCCATTTGCACTTGAGGGGGCACTAACAGCAGCTATACCATATATTTGCTGGCCTTCTGGATCTTTGAAAAATTGTGCTAGATCATAGACATATAGTAAATTGCAGTTTTATTTGTCTTTGAATAGATACAGGCAAAATATCTGAAAGGAAGGACAATCATTGGTGTTGCAGCAGGCAGGTTTCATACAGTCCTGTGGGCTAGAGAAGCTGTTTACACTATGGGACTAAATGGTGGACAACTGGGTAAGAAAACCTTGATGATAATATCTGGAAATTAAATTGGACTCTTAAAAAAATTTTCTTTTGCCGGGTGCAGTGGTGTGTGCCTGTAGTCCCAGCTACTCCTGAGGCTGAGGTGGGAGGATCGCTTGAGCCCAGGAGTTCTGGGCTGTAGTGTGCTATGCCGATCGGGTGTCCGCACGAAATTCGGTATCAATGTGGTGACCTCCTGGGAGCAGGGGACCACCAGGTTGCCTGAAGAAGGGTGATCTGGCCCACGTCGGAAACGGAGCAGGTCAAAACTCCCATGCTGATCAATAGTGGGATCGTGCCTGTGAATAGCCACTGCACTCCAGCCTGGGCAACATAGTGAGACCCCGTCTCTTTGAAAAAAAAAAAATTTTTTCTTTTTAATTTTTATCAGTTAGAATGGGATTATGAATGATTTTTTTTGTTTGTTTGAGACAAAGTCTCACTCTGTCATCCCAGCTGGAATTCAGTGGTGCGATCATGGCTCACTGAAGCCTTGACCTCCTGGGCTCAAATGATCCTCCCATCTCAGCGCCCCGAGAAGCTGGCACCACAGGTGCCTACCACCATGCTGGGCTATTTTTTTTAGTGATGGGGTTTCACCATGTTGCACAGGCTGGTCTTGAGCTCCTGGCCTCAAGCAATCTGCCCACCTCTGCCTCCTAAAGGGCTGGGATTACAGGCATGAGCCACTATCCTTGGCCAAATTGGACTCTTAAAAGAGCTATTTTGTGATTTGCTCATTTGTATAATTTTTTAGGTTATTTACTAGATCCCAATGGAGAAAAGTGTGTAACTGCTCCTCGTCAGGTCTCTGCCCTTCACCATAAGGACATCGCTCTGTCTTTGGTTGCTGCAAGTGATGGAGCCACAGTCTGTGTTACCACCAGGGGAGATGTTTACTTACTTGCAGACTATCAGTGCAAGAAGATGGCTTCTAAGTATGTGTATTTCTGTGAACGAAACATAACTTTAGTAATAATTCAACTGTTCCAGCAAATATCTAAGTGTCAGCTTTATACTGTGTTCTATAAATATCAGATGGGAAAAACTGAATGAGGAGAAACATCAGGAATTTTTGTCTTTGTTCTTTGTCTTTTGGCATGGATCCAGTGAATATATATAAAATTTCTGTGTAAGTTGTAAAGCGGTATTTCTGAATTATGTTTAATACATAGTTAAATATGAGCTATATATTCTTTTTTTTAAATGCTTTAGGTGCACAGAAATAGATCATAATTCTTGATTTGTGACACTATCATCACTGGTTCCTGTATAGACTTTTTTATATTATACATGTATTTATCTTTAAAAAATAATCATATATCATGAACCTATAGCCAGGCTCAATGTTTATAATTGATAAGTATATGTATTTTTTAAAAAACATGTTATACATGCAGTAAACTAGCAGTTGGTTGACTAGTCAAGTCAAAGCAGAGAATCATAATTTTTTTTAAATTGAGACAGGTTCTCGCTGTGTTGCCCAGTCTAGGATTGAACTCCTGGGTTCAAGTGTCCCTCCTGCCTCAGCCTCCCAAAGTACTGGGATTATAGGTCTGAGCCAATGCACCTAGTCTCATAAAGTTTTAAGTATGGGTGGGTGCACCAACTGGAATTCACTATCTTTTCATATAAACCATACTCATAATGTGCCACCTGTCATTTCATTTTGAGGAGCCAGTGCTTAAAAAACAATTGTCAAGTAATGTAAGTGCAGATTTCTACATTTTTAGTACATTTTGAATCTTTTATAATTGATTAATTTGATAGTAGTTTTTTGCTGCTCATATTTATTGTGTCATTCCAAAGTATTCAACTTTTATAGAAAGGTTTCAGACTAATATTTTACCATTTACATAGTATTTTACTATGATAAATTCATTATAAATATATATGTTATTAGTTTAAATAGATGTAAATACAGAAATAGGTCTTTGTACAAATATAAATGATTCCTGGAAGTGGATAGTTCAACTAGTGGAAGCAATTTTGTGCAAGAGTTCTAGAGAATAGGATAACTCAACTAGTGGAAGGAGTTGTGTACAGGAATTCTAGAGAATAGCTGTCTAACTTTTAAAACAATTAGGGACTTAAATTTAAATGCAGCAAAATACTTTTGATAATGTAAAACAGATACCGTCCATGAAGTTATTCATGAGCAGAAAATATCCATTGTTGTGTAAAAACTTACCTTGTTTGTTTTAGAGATGTTGTCTTGCTCTGTTGCCCAGGCTGGAGTGCAGTGGCGCGATCTTCGCTCACTGCAACCTCCACCTCCCAGGTTCAAGTGATTCTCATGCCTTGACCACCTGATTAGCTGGGATTACAGGTGCCTGTCACAACACCCAGCTAATTTTTTTGTATTTTTAGTCGAGACGGGGTTTCGCCATGTTGGCCAGGCTGGTCTCAAACTCCTTGCCTTGGCTTCCCAAAGTGTTGGGACTACAGGCGTGAGCCACTGCACTGGCCCTTACCAGTTATTTAAACTCCAGAGTGAATGTTTGAATTAGCAAGTGGAACTTTAAGTATTTAGTTTGTGTGTTGGTGTGGGTAAAGGCATTTGAGAGAAAAAGACTTGCCATAGAAAGGAACAGCTGCCTTGTAGGGGAGATTTATAGAATCGAAGACTAGGGATACCAAAGACCAAATCGTTTTACTTCACCTTTCATAATAATTGCCTGTAGATTATTGTTTGAGTAGTAACTTCTTTGAAGTTTAGGCATTTGTATTTTAGATAACATATTAATCTAGGATTCTTTTTTTTTTTTTATCTAGACAATTGAACTTGAAAAAAGTTCTTGTGTCTGGGGGTCATATGGAATACAAGGTTGATCCTGAACATTTGAAAGAAAATGGGGGTCAAAACATTTGCATTCTTGCCATGGATGGAGCTGGAAGGGTAAGTGTATATTTATGTAAAAGTGTAATCTTACTCTCAATTGATAGCTATAGCTATCAATGTGCAATGGTGCATCTCAGCTCACTGCAACCTCTGCCCCCTGGGTTCAAGTGATTTTCCTGCCTCAGCCTCCTGAGTAGCTAAGATTACAGTCATCGGCCACTACACCCTACTAATTTTGTATTTTTAGTAGAGATGGGGTTTCTCCATGTTGGTCAGGCTGGTCTGGAACTCCAGACCTCAGGTGATCTGCCCACCTCGGCCTCCCAGAGTGCTGGGATTACAGGCATGAGCTACCATGCCTGGCCTTAATTTAAAATATTTTTAAAAATTACTTTCTTAAATAGATGCTTCAATTAGTATGTTAATATATATTATATAAAATACATCTCTGAATTTTTTTGAATGATGGCAGGGTGGGAGCCATCTCTAATATATATAGATTTAAAAAATTATCTTTAATAGTATATATTATTCACTAATGATACTGAAAAATATATAGTGTGGGTAGAAAAACACAGATAACTTTTTCTGGTTTTATTTATAAAATTAATGTTTTCTGAGGTTTGTAATGTGCTGTAAAGTTTGACATTTTAGAAATTGAAGAATTAATCATAAAACTCCACCTACTGGTTCATTATAGGCATACATTAAAGGGACGGAGAATGAAGATGATTTTAATAGTAGTAACTACGTGGTAATAGTAGTAACTAAGAATTAGAGTTCTACCTGAGGAAGAATAGCTGTTGGGTATGGGGCTTAATACTTGGGTGCTGTGATGCTCTGTGCAGCCAACCGCCATGGCACACGTTTACCTAAGTAAAAAACCTGCACATCCTGTGCATGTACCCCTGAACGTAAAATAAAAGTTGAAGAAAAAAAAAGAATTAGAGCTCTAATTTGTACTAATGGAAGGAAGCAAATGGGGTTATATAAAAGAGTTGAGTGTAAAAACTTGTATTTGACTTTGGGATGTGTATCACTCACATTAAAATGGATATAGCCTATACTTCTGGATATTTACTTCCTGCAAAATAGAGTCTCACTATGCAAACCAAGCTCTGAAGGCATCAATCAGTCTCTATCAGCATAGTCTTTTTTTTGTGCGAATAACTTTTTAGTGACCTTGTCAGATAACCATTTTGTATTCTAGTTTGCTTAGCTTGATTATGAGGGAACTAAACTTTTAAAAATCAGCAGTTCTAATTTTTCAAATGAAATTATACTTGGAATACCAGTATGTGAAACAGATAAAATAGTTGCTGCTCTGGATAAAGCTGTATTGGGAAGCCTGAATACACCTCATTACTCACCATTCTCCATCCCTTCGAAAGTCCCCTGTATCTACTTCTCAGGAACTCTGGAGTTGGTAGAACCCATTTACAACCATTGAATTCTGTAATGATTTTTCTAAGATTTTGTTTTAGCTATATACTTGAGTTATGTATATGTTTACTTTTTTTCTTGAGAGTAAAGTTTGGATTTTCATAGAGGGATAATTCTTTTGTAAAGAGATATTACTACAATAAGCCTGAGTTGTAAGTTGTAGCTTTAAGATTTTGTTTTTCTTTAGCATTGTAGCAGATCTTTTTGCCACAAAAAAGTAATGCTAGAAATTGCTACTTCTTAAGAAGAGTGCATTTGAAATAATTTCTAATGCTTCAGGCTTGTTTAATATACTTTTGTGAAAGATATTTCTTTAAAATCACCTTGTTTTTTTACAATATCTTATCTTTTTATGTGGAAGAATGAACATTGAAACATACAATGAGAGCTTTTATTTTAACCGTTTTGTCTCTTGATATGTCAATTTTAGGTTTTGGTTGTTCAAATGCTACATTGCTTTATATTTCAATGTGATTTGGTTTTGTTTTAGGTGTTTTGCTGGAGATCAGTCAACAGTTCTCTGAAGCAGTGTCGATGGGCCTATCCACGTCAGGTCTTCATTTCTGATATTGCTTTAAATAGAAATGAAATTCTATTTGTAACGAAAGATGGAGAAGGATTTAGAGGGAGATGGTTTGAAGAAAAAAGGAAGAGTTCTGAAAAGAAAGGTCAGTTCATATATGTGAACGATACATAAAAAGTACCTTTCAGTTATCCTTTAATTTAACAAGTATTAGCTTCAATTGACAAGTATTATTAGGTTTTACCTTTATGTATTTATCTTTGTGATTAGTTTTCTTAATGCCTGTTTCCTATTAAAGTATAAGGTTAGTGATGGCAAGGGCCATGAATATTCTTCTATGTCCTTAGCCTTTGGCATATTTCTTCGCATATATAGTCACTCATTAAATCATCTGTTGTGTGAATAACTCAGATATTATGTGCTAAAACAAAATCAAGAAAGTTTATAATTACTCAGAAAATTATAAACATATTCTTCAAAATCATAAAGCCACAGAGAAATGTCTTTTGTAAATTTTAGTGATTTAGTTATATTTCCTTTACTTCTTTATAGATTATTCAAGTGTGTAAACATTTAATGTATATTTACTATGTGCCAGATATAGGGGAAAGTTCTAATGATGCAAAAATACATAAAATGGGCCTCTATTCTGAGGCACTCATAAGCTTGTAGGGGCAATAGACATTTTGTAAATATTTACAGTTCACTGAGACTACTGTTAATATCCACATAATAAGTTTCTTGAGAAGACAGAAATTGGAATAACTGAGTGTCAGAGGCAGATTACTAAAGCCCCATAAGACTAAAATAGAGTGAATTTGAGAGAGTAACTAGAACATAGGCAACTTATGAAAGTCTTTAGAATTGTGTCTTAGTCATATTTAGTGATCTGAAACTGAGTTCATGATCTCATGCTCCAACTTCTGCATCTTAGTGTTTTCTATTTCAGTAAATTATTATCTTTGACACCAAGATTCCCTTACCGTAGAATTAATGAATCGTGAAATTTTGTTATTCTTTCTTACATCTTTCCACATTTTTCCAGGTTCATTGCTATAACGTAATCTATATCATTTTTTAATTCTTACCCTGGATTTACAGTAATTCCTTTAATGGCCTCTTTATGCTTCATTTACCTTAAACATTCTTCACACTACAGCCAGAGTAATTTCTTTCATGTAAATTTCGTATCTTTGTGGAAAGCACTATATCCTTTGCCTTTATAGGCTTGATTTTACTTGTAATGATATAACCATTTGTGTAATGTCTGTCTTCCCTGCTAGATTGTGTGCTCTATGAGGGTAGGAACACTTCTGTCTTCTTTACTGCTGTATCACCAGACTATTGATAACACAGTAGCCCAGTGTGGTCACTCACATATTTTCTGAATACATACAAGAAAGGGGGACGAAAGGAAGGAAGCAAATAAACAAGCAGATTATGAAGATACTAGATTTATATGTTTTTAATCCAAGTTGAAATTTTTTCCCTTCAGGCAACAGGAAGTATAAATTACTAGATTTGGGTTTTAGGTAACTTTGGTTGCAGTATGGAGGATGTGTTTGTTGAAAGAGATGGAATCATAGATAATTGAGAATTGATCCACCAAAAATTTTCTTTATAATACAACCAATATATTCAGTGCAAAATGTGTTGAAGAGAGGGTATAGTTCTTCAAAAACATTGAATCTATATGAAAGAGATTTCCATACTTTCCTAACTGCTTTTCTATTCCGTTTACTCCTCAGTCATTTTAGTAGTGTCATTAAAGCCTTGATTAATGGTAGTTTATTTTTTTTTTTAACAGAGATTTTATCAAACCTTCATAATTCCTCATCAGATGTGTCTTGTGTCTCTGATATAAATAGTGTGTATGAAAGAATTCGACTTGAGAAACTTACCTTTGCGCATAGAGCTGTTAGTGTCAGCACAGATCCAAGTGGATGCAACTTTGCAATCCTGCAGTCAGATCCTAAAACAAGGTATACTTGTGTATATTAAATTTCATTTTTTAGAAGTAACAGTCACTGAATTTTCTTTTGTTTTCAGTAGATTCTGGTGCAAATTTAATTGAAGAGCTGTTGCCAAGACCTATAGAGACCTTAGACATAATCATGTTTACAGGATAATCCAGAGGTAGAATTTGTTATACTCGGAGAGACGAATGTTTCCTTTAGTTTGCAAACTGACATTTGTTGAAAATACCTGTACATGCACTCACAAAATTTATTTGTCTTTCTTTCTTTTTTTGAGACAGAGTCTTGCTCTGTTGCCCAGTCTAGAGTGTAGTGGCACAATCTTGGTTCACTGCAACCTCCACCTCCTGGGTTCAAGTGATTCTCCTGCCTCAGCTTCCTGGATAGTTGGGATTACAGGTGCCCACCACCATGCCCAGCTAATTTTTGTATTTTTAGTAGAGATGGGGTTTCACCATGTTGGCCAGGCTGGTCTCAAACTCCTGACCTCAGGTGATCTGCCCTCTTCAGCCTCCCAAAGTGCTAGGATTACAGGCATGAGCGACCATACCCCACCTTATTTGTCTTTCATACTTTATGATGTACTCTAGATTCTCAGATTCTGAAAAAGTATTACAAATATTTCTTATGCAGTTTACAAACATTTCTGACCCTTGAATATGAGAATTGGCAAAAGAAGTGTTGTGGAGCCATTTATAAATCCCAGTGCATATCTTCTAAGTCACATGAGCAGAGAGGTATCTGGTTAGGATAAACATCAAGGGTACTATTGAAGAGGGAAGAAATTCTACAAGTAGGGTAATTATCCATCCTAGTTTGCCCAGGTCTGCCCCCTTTTTAACATTGAAAGTCTCATCTCCTGAGAAACTCCTCAATCCAAGGCAAACCACAGGAGGGTTGGTCTTCCTACTGAGAAGGGTGAAATGTTGATTGAGAAGGTGTAATTGCATTCCTACAGTGCTATAAGAACCAGGGTTATGGACAACTTAGTTCTTATTTTAATTTGAGAGGAAAAACATAAAAAGGAATAGAAAAAAATGAAAGGATGATACAGTATCTACAACTTTGTGCCATATTACTGTATTTTAGGAAATGCCAAATTTAAAATTTTCTAAATTCTACTTAAAAAATTTGCATTTTGGTCTGAGCATGATGGCTTATGCCTGTAATCCCAGCACTTTGGGAGGCCTAGGCGGGTGGATCACCTGAGGACAGGAGTTCGAGACCAGCCTGGCCAACATGTGAAACCCCGCCTCTACTAAAAACATAAAAACTAGCTGGGCATGGTGGCACGTGCCTGTAATCCTAGCTGCTCGGGAGGCTGAGGCAGGAGAATCACTTAAACACGGGAGGCGGAGGTTGCAGTGAGCCGACGTTGTGCCATTGCACTTCAGCTTGGACAACAAGAGTGAGACTCTGTCTCAAAAACAAAAAAACAACAAAAAAATTGCATTTTAAAGGAAAATTGGCTAGGTATGAAAAAGCATTTCTTTAATTTTTTTGAAGCATAAATTATTTTTGTCTTGTTTCTAGCCTTTATGAAATTCCAGCTGTGTCCTCATCATCATTTTTTGAAGAGTTTGGCAAACTGTTGAGGGAAACAGATGAAATGGACAACATTCATGATGTGACATTTCAAGTTGTCAATAGACTCTTCCCTGCACATAAATATATTTTGGCAGCGCGTTCTGATTTTTTTCAGAAATTGTTTCTTTCAGATGATACTACGTTAGAATGTACAGATATTTACCGGAAAGATGAAGATTCTGCAGGGTGCCATCTCTTTGTGGTAGAGAAGGTTCATCCTGACATATTTGAATACCTTTTACAATTTATATACACAGATACTTGTGACTTTTTAACTCATGGCTTCAAACCAAGAATACACTTAAACAAAAACCCAGAAGAATATCAGGGAACTCTGAATTCTCACTTGAATAAAGTGAATTTCCATGAAGATAATAACCAGAAGTCTGCATTTGAAGTTTACAAAAGTAATCAAGCTCAAACAATTAGTGAAAGGCAGAAGAGCAAACCTAAATCTTGTAAAAAAGGAAAAAATGTTGGGGAAGACGATCCTGTAAGAATGTTGCAAACTGTTGCAAAGAAATTTGGCTTCAGTAATTTGAGCAGTAGGTATGGTATCTCCTTTTTATCTGTTTTTGTACCTAATTCAGTCTTGCTTGAAAAAATTTCCCACCCTTTTTTCCTTACTTTTCTTTCCTTTCCCCTTCCCTAGTCTCCTTCCACTTGGTCCATCCCCTTCTCTTTCTCCTTCCCCTGCTTCTCTCCCTTCTGTCTCCCTACCCCTCCTTTTTTGGGTGAGGTACATGGATGTGTCCTTCCTTCATTTGCTGGCAGAGCTATCTCTGTGGGACTTCTTGGATTACATTAATGGATAGGAAAGCTACTGGTGGGTTTGAACTCTGTTTTGTGTATATAACAGGGATCTGGAGTGGCAGGTAGTGTGGTATGCTGGAAAGGTCTTTCAGGTTAGAAAGACATACGTGTCTCTTAGCTTTACTATTCCTGGCTGGGACAATTTTCTTTCACCTCAGTTTGTCAGTATATGAAATGGGAAAGAAAATATTTACCTCATATTGTTGGTATAGTTTGGTCATATGTAAAGTGCCTAAAACCGTAGTATCATATTGAATCAGATTATTTGAAATTCTCTCCTTTTTTAAGGTATTTATGTTGCTCATGGCAGTTAAACCTTAGTTTTCCGGTGGGAGCAGAAGAGGAGTGTGTATCATGCTTTCTGTTTAAAAACAATGAAGGGGTCAGGTGTGGAAGCTCACGCATGTAATCCCAGCACTTTGGGAGGCTGAAGTGGGTGGATCACCTGAGGTCAGGAGTTTGAGACCAGACTGGCCAACATGACAAAACTTGGTCTCTGCTAAAAATTACAAAAATTAGCCAGGCATGATGGTAAGTGCCTGTAGTCCGAGCTACTGGGGAGGCTGAGGCAGGAGAATCTCCTTGAACCTGGGAGGCGGAGGTTGCAACAAGCAAAGATCATACCACTACACTTCAGCCTGGGCAAAAAAAGTGAGAATTCGTCTCAAAAAAAAAAAAAAAAAAAAAATAGTGAAAAACTTTGTGCTATGGCTTTGATTTGTTGTCAGTAATATTTAATATATTTTGAATTCTAATTAGAATGGAAGAAGTATGGTATTTTGAGATACTGTATTTAGATGTAAGCTAATTTGTTGGATTTTTTTTGTTGTATGTTTATTTTTGTAGGGGAATATATATATGTCAATTGTTAATTTTTATCTATCCTTGATAGGTTAGATGGAGTCAGATTTGAAAATGAAAAAATTAATGTTATTGCCAAGAAAACTGGTAATAAACTGAAGCTAAGTCAGAGGAAATGGTAAGTAAGGAAAGGAAGATTATCTTTTTATCTCTACATTTTAGCACATAAGTGTGGAAATAGAGCTCTGTTTACCCACATATGAAGCAAAATGTATAGGTAGATACACTCTTACCTTTTCTAGTCTTCTGCATTTCTGGAAATGTTGGGGAACTATTGAGGTAAATTGATAAAATATTAATTGCTAAAGACATCAAAAGAGTTTATTCTTTCTGATAACTTTCTAATAGAGAGAGGAACTTTTAATTTTTATTTTTTCTTGCCTGAATTTTGTGTCTTGTTATAATTAGGCAATGTTAGTAGCCCCCATACCAAATTATACGTCATCATGGTGATGATTATTTCCTTTAGTATAAGAAAGTTTTTAATTTTATACTGTTTTAAATATATGGTTAAAAATTTTGTTTTTAGGGCCAGGCGCGGTAGCTCACGCCTGAAATTGTAGCCCTTTGTGGGGCCGAGGTGGGCAGATCACTTGAGGTCAGGAGTTTGAGACCAGCCTGGCTAATATGGTGAAACCTTGTCTCTATTAAAAAAATATAAAAATTAGCCAGGCATAGTGGTGGGTGCCTGTAATCCCTGCTACTCAGGAGGCTAAGGCAGGAGAACAGCTTGAACCTGGGAGGTGGAGGTTGCAGTGAGCCGAGATCGCACCATTGCACTCCATCCTTGGTGACAAAGCAAGACTCGATCTCAGTAAAAAGAAAGTTTTGTTTTTCGTGTTCATACTTCCTCTGTAAGTGAAAAAGTTTTGGAGAAGGATAAACTGTGGAGGCATTTAAACTGTTTGGCCCAGATTAGCTATTACAAATGAGTGAATTATAGAGATTTAAATATGATATCACTTAGTATTATATTAGTAACAGTTTGTCTGAAATAAAAAAAAGGAAAATCAGAAAAAATACTTTTTGAATATTTATATTCAGCTCCCTTTTCAAATATTGTCTTTACTGTAAGGCCCTTATTATCTTCCCTGAGGTGGAGGAAGATACAGTGTTTTATTATATGTATTCCTGAAGGTGTTTATTCCCTCCCACCTTTAAGAGAAAATAGAAAGTCAAGCCAAATCCTATAATCTTTTTCATTAAATATGTAAAGAAATTTCTCTTGCTTCAATTAAACATTTTCTTGCAGTTCATTTCTATGTGATGTGACCATGAAATCAGTGGATGGAAAGGAATTTCCTTGTCATAAATGTGTTCTTTGTGCTAGACTTGGTAGGTGCACTTTTTTAAGCTGTTAATTTATTTGCTGTAGTATTGTTTCACTGTTCTTATTGCATTAAACTTTTTTTTTTCTTTTAGAATATTTTCATAGTATGCTGAGTAGCTCATGGATTGAGGTAAGATTTAAGTAAAAAGCACCTAGGTTGGTAACTGTTTCTTTATATTTAGTGGAAATTTTCTAGTAAAGAAATTCAAAATCAGAACTTGATATTTTAGCTCAGTTTTTCATTTATATTAAACTTTATTTATGCTTGAGGCTGCTGGAAAATGGCAACATTTAGAACTTAAAACTATTGTCAAGAGGCTGCTTAAATAAAAATTTGTCCATTATTAGAAGTGTATTAGGAATACCACTGTGTTTCTTGTTTTCTGAGTTTTTTTTGTTCCTTTTTCATATTATGTTTTAAAATTAAATTTAATCTTATTTTAGCCATGTGTTTTGTAAATTTTATGTTCTTTTGCATTTGATGTGATTTCCTGTTCAGAGTGTTTTGTACCAATAACCCAAATTAGAATGTAATAATATTTTATTGTTTAGAATGAATTATTTTACTTTATTTTGTCTTATTTTATTTAGGCTTCCAGTTGTGCAGCTCTGGAAATGCCAATACATTCTGATATATTAAAAGTTATTTTGGACTACCTCTATACTGATGAAGCTGTGGTGATAAAAGGTATTAATAAGAGCTAGGACATTGTAGATATTTCAGATATAATGGAATAATGGTAAAGTCAACATGAATCTACTAGAAAAAACCATCATTGAAGGCTTAATTTACTTAATTTTAAAAATATTTATTTTTTATTATTTGTGGAGACCAGAGTCTTATTATGTTGTCCAGGCTGGTCTCAAACTCCTGGGTTCAAGTGATTATTCTGCCTCAGCTTTCCAAACTTCTAGGATTACAGCATGAGCCACTGTGCCTGGCCAATAAAGGCTTAATTTAGAATAAGCAATAGGAATGATTGCTAATAGTAAAGGAGCAGAAAAAGTTTTCATTACCCATGTGAAAATGAACTCTCGGAGAATTAATGCTTGCTTCAGCAGCAAGTATACTAAAACTGGAACAATACAGAGAAGATTAGCATGACCCCTGTGCAAAGATGACACAAATTTGTGAAGCGTTTCATTAAAAAAAAAGAAAAGAATTGTATGTAATGGTTGAAATTAGATTTAGCAGTTCAATTTCCAGCTACTTCTATGCTGGAGATGAATGAATTGACAACAGGGATAGTTTTGACAAATACTTACATAAGTTCTTTCTTACCTATTTTTCCCCTTTATGGTTACACATCTTGGGAGTGAAGCAGATTAAAAATTGTACCAAAATTTATGAAGAGAGGTCATGTATATACTTCATTAGGCAAAACACTGCGCTTTAGTTACAAGACATGTTTAGTCATTGGAATGATACTGGATGTTCTGTCATATTCCATTAGTTTTTTTAACCCCAGCTGTATATTGGGGATTCAGAAAAAGTGAGTAGAGCTCTATTTTCAAGAAACTCAATCTAGTGGAGAAGACAAACGTATAAGAAAACAAATATAATCCAACAGAGTAATCCTCTAAAAAGCAGATGCATTTTTAAGAAGCTAGCCTCTGAGTCTGCCTAGGAAATCTGGGTAGTCTTGTAAGGGAGATAGAGTTTAATGAGGACAAGATTTCTGAAGATTTGTATACTTGAGAGTAAGATAACTGAGACACTGATATGTTTTTCTCTACTTTCTTTTTAAAAATTGAGAAATTATTTGCAGCATAAAACATACCTTTAAAGCATACAATAAGTAGTTTTTAGTATATTTAAAAATCTGTGCAACTATCATCACTGTATAATTCTAGAACATTTTCATCACTGCAGAAAGAAACCTTGTACTCATTTACAGACGCTTCCCCCTCTGTCTCATCCCGGTTCCCTCAAATACCCCTTTTCTGTTTTCTGTCTCTATGGATTTACCTGTTCTGGACAATTCATGTAAATATAATCAAACAACATGTGACCTTTTGTATTTAACTTACTTTCCTTACGAAAGATGTTTTTAAAATTTATCTATGTTGTAGCAGGGACCGACACTTCATAATTTTTTATTGCCAAATAGTATTTATTGTATGGATATAACGCATTTATTTATCAGTTGATGTATATTTGGGTTGTTTTTACCTTTTAGCTATTAGGAATCATGCTGTTATGAACACTCATGCTCAAATTTTCGTGTGGGCCTATATTTTCATTTCTCTTGGGCGTATACCTAGAAGTGGAAATGCTGGGTCATATGTTTAATTTTTTAGGAACTGCCAAACTGCACAGTGTCTAGCTGTACCATTTAACTTTACCACTAACAGTGTGAGGGTTCCAGTTTCTCCACATCCTTGCCAACATTTATTAATATTAACCTTTTTTATTATAGCCATCCTAATGGATGTGAAGTTATTCAACATTGTGGTTTTGATTTGTATTTCGCAAATGACTGATGATGTTGAACATCTTGTCATGTGCTTTTTGGTGATTTGTGTGTCTTTGGATAAATACATCCTTTGGTTACTTTTTTTCTCAGTTATTTGCCTTTTTATGATGTTGCAAGGGTTCTTTATATATTCCAGATATTAGTCCCTTATAGGATATGTGATTTGCAAATATTTTCTCTCCTTCTCGGAGTTGTCATTTTCTTGGTAGTGTCCTTTAAAACAGAAAATCTTTTATTTTTATTTTATTTTTGAGATAGGGTCTCGCTCTGTTGGCCAAGCTGGAGTGCAGTGGCATGGTCATGGCTCACTGCAGCCTTGGCCTCCTGGGCTCAAGTGACCCTTCCATCTCAGCCTTCCAAGTAGATGGGAGTACAGGTGTGCACCATCATGCCTGGTTAATTTGTGAAACGTTTTTGTAGAGACAGAGCCTCCCTATATTGCCTGGACTGGTCTGGAACTCCTGGGCTCAAGGGATTCTCCTGCCTCAGCCTTCCAAAGTCCTAGGACTACAGATCTTCGATGATGTCCAAATTATCTATATTTACTTGTTACTCATGTATTTGGTGTCATATCTAGGAATTCATTGTCAAATCCAAGGTCATGATGATTACCTTATATGTTTTCTTCTAGGAGTTTTATAGTTCTCTCTCACATGTAGGTCTTTGATCCATTTTGAGTTAATATTTCCCCCAGTCTTATTAAGGTATAATTGATAAGTAAAAATTATATATAGTAACAATGTATAACATGATGCTTTGACATATATAATATATATCATATATATATTATATATATGAAATATATATAATATATATGAAATACATATTATATATAGAGAGAGAGATAGAGAGAGAGAGAGAGACAGAGAGAGAGATGATTACCACAATTGAACTAATTGACATATCCATCACCTCACATAGTTACCTTCTTTGTTTTGTGGTGAATGTACTTAAGATCTAGTCTTTCAGCAAATCTCAAGTATGCAGTACGTTATTAAAAGTGTAGTTGCCATGCTGTCTATAAGGTTTCCAGAACTTATTCATTCATCTTATAACTGTAATTTTCTACTCTTTGACCAGTATCTCCCCATTACCCTAATCCCCTGACCTCTAGTAACCACCCTTCTCATTAAGTTAATTTTTGTATTTGTTGTGACTCATGGGTCCAAGTTTATTCTTTTACATCTGTATATCCTATTTTTTCAGCACCATTTGTTGAAAAGACAATTATTTTCCCGTTGAATTGTTTTAGCACCTTTGTCAAAAACCAACTGACAAATAAGTTTTATTTCTATGCTCTTCAATTCTGTTTCACTGAACTCTCTTTATGCCAATACAGCACTTTATGATTACCATTTCTGTGTTATAAGTTGTGAAATTGAGAAATGTGAGTTCTCCTACTATATTCTGTGATTTCAAGATTGTATTGGCTATTTTGGATTTTTTTGCATTTTCACGTGACGTTTAGGATTAGTTTACCAATTTCTACAATAAAGGCAGCTGGGATTTTAGTATGAATCACATTCAATTTGTAGATCAACTTGGGAATTATTGCTATTTTAATATTTAAGTCTTATAATCCATTAACACTAGCTGTCTTTACATTTATTTATGTCTATTTAAGTCTTTAATTTCTTTCAGTGATTTTTGTAGTTTTCAGTGTGCAAGCCTTGCTCTAAGAATTATTAAGAATTTTTAATGCTATTTTAAATGGGAATTTTTAAAAAAAATTTTTATTTTTGGATTGTCCTTTGCTAGTGTTTAGAATTACAATTGATTTTTGTATATTGATCTTATATCCTGCAACCTTGCTGAACTTGTTCACTAATTCTAGTATTTTTTTTAGTGGATTCCTTAGGATTTTCTATATGCAAGTTCATGTCTTCTGCAAATAGAAATGGTTTTAATTACTCCTCTCAAATCTGGGTATGCTTTATTTCTTTTTCTTGCTTAATTGCCCTGATTAGATGAATCTCTAGTACTCTGTTGAATAGAAGTGGCAACAGTGGTCATCCTTGTCTTGTTTCTGATCTTAGGAAAAAGCATTTAGTCTTTTACCATTAATTAGCATGTTACCTGTGGGTTTTTCATAGTTGCCATTTATCAAGTTGAGGAAGATTATTTCTATTCCTGGTTTATTGAGTGTTTTTAATCATGAAAGGGTGTATGATTTTTGTCAAATGTTTTTCTGTTTCTTAAAGTTTCAAAGAACTAATGAGTGATGCTTGTTTTCTTTCCCTTTGGTCACATGTTTATTATACTTACTTTTGTGTATTATATTGATTGATTTTTCATATATTGAATCATCCTTTCATTTTGGATTTATTCTGCTGGGTCATGTTGCATAATTTCTTTTTATATGTTACTGAATTCGGTTTCTTAGCATTTTGTTGAGGAGTTTTGCATCTTTAATTGTAAGAGATATTGGTTTAGTTTTCCAGTGATGCCCCTGTCTGTTTTTAGTATCAGCATGATATTGGCCTCCTTATCTGAGTTGGAAAGTGTTCTTCATCTTCTACTTTTTGAAGAGTTTGTGGAGAATTATATTAATTCATCTTGTATTCATTCATCAGTTGTATTATTCATCTTTGTTCAGTCAGATTAACCAGTTAAGCCATCTGGTCCTGGACTCTTCTTTGTAGGAAGTTTTTTGATCACTAATTGGATATCTTTACCTGTTGCTAATTTGTTTGCCCCTAGATAAAAGGCTGTTCACACTGGGCAAGCTTTGAGTCAGGTCACATAAACATTCTAGTGGGATTTTCAGGAAACTAGCAGACAGGTCAAATAAGGATACTGTTGCTCTACAACTGTTCTGTCTCCTCCTATGGCTACTTGGCTGTCAATGTGATTCCCTGTGATTGTAGAGCTGTTGATTTTCAGTACTGCTGTGGAGAAGGGGAGAGGAAGATCTGAATAGGAAAGGCTGCAGTGTCCCAAATTCCACTGTTCTTACAGAAATTCAACTGCTTTTCTTAAATAAACACTTCCCTGGTTATTGCAAGCTTTTGGCTGATTTCCAGAATTCTGAAAAAGTTGATTATGACAATTTTCCACAGTTGTCTCATTGTTTTTTTAGAGGAGAGTATTAGAAGCTCTTAGTCTGTCATTCTTAGTGACTTTTTCCTTTCTTCATATTTTAAAGCTGTTTTCTATTTCAGATTTTTTTCTTCTTAATCATTTTTTCCTTTCTCATCCTCGGTTGTTATTTTTTATTTTCAATTTATGTTGTTATTTTGGCAGTGGCTCAGGGACAGAACTTAGGACCCAGAAAGTTGTTTTAGTTTTTATTTTTTTGAGGTGGAGCCTCGCTCTTTCGCCCAGGCTGGAGTGCAGTGGCACAATCTTGGCTCATTGCAACCTCTGCCTCCCGTGTTCAAGCAATTCTCATGCCTCAGCCGCCTGAGTAGCTAGGACTACAGGCATGTGACATCACGCCCAGCTAATATTTATATTTTTAGTAGAGACGTGGTCTGCATGTTGGCAGTCTGATCTCTAACTCTTGGTCTCAAGTGATTCTCCTGCCTTCCCCTCCCATAGTGCTGGGGTTACAGGCATGAGCCACTGTGCCCGGACCAAGAAAGTTGTTTTACATTAAGTAACTCCTATAGTTACAAAAAAGTACTCTTAGATGACAAATTTTGTTTTAAATAAGAAAGCATAAGAGTATTATTTTTCCACCCTGCATATATTGTTGAAGTGTGATGCTGAGATGTGACTTTTCCCTCTCTGTATTAGTTTGAGAAGTGTTTTTCTAACAACATGAGAGATTGTAAACAAGTCAGGCATTCTAGATGCCTTCTAGACTGAAATGATCAGTTTAAGTTGGCCATTTTATGGTCCTGGTGTGAGCCAAGACATTTTGGTGCAATTTTGTCAGCTTTCTACCTAAAAATTAGAAATATATTTTGATGTATTTACTTTTTATTATAGTTGCCCTTTCAACATTTAGAAAATAATCTTAAATCTCTTTTCTAATGTCTTAATTACTTCAAATTTTTTTCAAGGTATAATGTTTACAAGGAAATAAAGACTGATGATTGTTTTCTTTCTTTTTTTAGAATCTCAAAATGTAGATTTTATTTGTAGTGTTCTTGTGGTGGCTGACCAACTTCTCATAACCCGATTGAAAGAGATTTGTGAAGTAGCATTAACTGAAAAACGTGAGTAATTATGTTTTCAGGGTCATCAAGGATTACTGTACTTTACTGACTTTATGATTCCACTTATGGTAAAATAGACCATTTTTTTGGTACCAAGAAAACCTGCCAAAGTATGTAAATTATTACATGCCATCATTTGGAAGTGAATTCTTATTTTAGAAATATGTGGAAATATATGTGACTTAGAATTAAAATGTAATGTTTTTATTGAAATGTCATAAAACCTTGAATAATAAAGATGGTGTTAAATAATTTTTGTGTGTTGAGTAGAGATAGGGTTTCACCATGTTGATCAGGCTTATCTTGAATTCCTGACCTCGTGATCTACCTGCCTCGGGCTCCCGAAGTGGTGGGATTGCAGGCGTGAGCCACTGTGCCTGGCCTATTATTTGCAGTGATTTTTTAAATGTAACTTTCCTGTTACATATCTGAACAAAGCACATCTCTTTTTGTCTTGAATTCTTCTTTCTTACTCTTTCATTATTTTAGTTAATTTCGTGGCTGTCCTCCTGAACACTCTACTTTGAAATCCAAAATTAGTTTTTATTTGGTATTTTGGCCCTGACACTCAAATTCCTTCATCTGTCAAAACTGATTCCCCTTAACTATGTTGGCCATGTTTTGCTTACCTTTGGGTTCTCACTGTCACTATGCAGTTGAGGTCACTGTTATCTCTTCCTTCTGTGTAGTGTCACAGTAGTATTTTAAATGCTCTTTCTCCCATCTTCTTCTGTTTCTTTATGTTTTCTGTAGGAGGTAATTATTTCTTCCCCTATTTACATATTTATTATTGCTTACTCTAGAATAAAGATTAACTTTCCTTAGCTTCCACATGATAGCTTTTTTGGTTTTAGAATCTTATATCTGTTCTGCTTCATTGCTGCTTCAGGAAGTGTGAAGGGAATTCCTGTCAATTTTTTCTAATTCATACTTGCTAGGAGTTTGTCTTGGCTTTAGCATTTTTTTTTTTTTAACTTTTCTTGAGCACTGTAGACTGTCTTCTTGGTTATTAGAAAGAGAACAACAGCCCTGGTCTCCTTTTAAGCAAGAAAAGAAAAATATTCTAAAATATAAGATATACGTGTAGGTGATATTTTACACTTATACAGTTGGCTTTCCTGGCCTTCTTCTTTGATGTTCTTTCATGGCTCTGGCTGCACAGTTGCCTTTACTAATTCCTTGATGTTCCTAGAACCTAGGAAAAGGAGGCTGCCACCTCCTCCTTTGGTCTCTGATTATTAGGAATATATGGACACTTGTTTCCAAATGAACAACTCCAAAGAAGTTTTTATATGATCTAATTTTTATCATTTCTTCCATTTCTGTGTTCATCATTAGTTGAATATGTAGGTTAGTCAGGAGTCAGGCAGAGACCATTATTGACTGCAGTTGCAACTTCTCACAGAATTACAGACAGAATTACAGGGGAGAAAGAGAAATGCAAGAAGCCAGTTATAGAAAACAGCTGTGTTCCTCTATTGGCTGGTACTGATAGAGTAAGTAAGAAAAATAGTGAAGAGAACAGGAAGCTGAAAGTTACCTATTATGTAGGTAGAATATATTCTGGGAGTCTCTAGGAAAATGAGTACTTTATATATAACGTTACTAAGATTGTAACTAAATCCAGAATCTTTTGCATAGCATATCAGATTTTTCACTGGCATGAAAAATATTGTAGGATTTTGATATACATATTTTCAAAATATGTATATATTTATATACTTACATAAATACCCACATAAATTCTGATAGATAACTCAATATATTTTATAGAATTATTTCATCAATTTTTCTTAGTTTTATATCTTTTTTAGTTTTATGGAAGAGAGAATAACTGCTAAGTAAATGAAAAGGAAGATTGTTCATTAATGAAAGCTTTTTAAAAACATTCAGAAAATGTTAGGTGAAAGATTGTCACTTTTTATGTGTTTGCTTTTGGGTGGTACTATGCCCCTTCTGTATTTTGTTTTGCTTAGAATATTCTTGTGTGTGGGCTTATTTTTCCTCATAGCCAGTATTTTGAAATTACTTTGGCATATTGGGATGGAAGAGTTACATATTTGCCCCAGTACTAACTTATTTTTGACAAGAACATATTTTTTTTTCTTCATTCTAAATTTTCAAATCTTACAGCTTTAGACAGAAATGTATTTTAATTTGCTACGGTTACATGCTTTTCATCTAATTTTGCAAATCTTTTCTTTCTTTGTAGTTATGCTGAAGAATGCTGCTATGCTCCTGGAATTTGCAGCAATGTATAATGCAAAACAGTTGAAACTGTCATGTTTACAGTTTATAGGATTAAATATGGCAGCTTTACTTGAAGCAAGGTAGGTGAGGTGCATATGTTGTATGATTGTTGCAAAAGCAGATATTTATATATAAAAGAAGATATTATTAGTGATTTAAGTGTGAATAATGATGTTTACCTGGATGGAAAGAATTTGATAAATGCTGATGATTTAGAAGTTATATAATATTTTAAAATTAGAGAGTTACGGAAAACTTTTGAAATATTTTTAACAGTGATCCTTTAAAAATGAAATAAATTTATATTTTTAAAAATATTAGGTCAAAATCTTATATTTAATTGTTAAGTCATTGATGAGAACATGAAAACCCAGAAATTTGAGATTAAAGTTCCTGGTGTCAGTTTTTCTTTTAAGGCTTCATTGTCTAGTTTATTTTTACATTTTATTTCAATAGTAATGACTATTAACTATGTTCTAGACAGTATTCTAAAAGCATTACACAGGTTAATTTAGTTAATTTTTATACAAACTTTATGAAGTAGAAAAGATTCTTTGTACATTTATTCATAACAATTGCTTGAGGCTGAGTGTGGTGGCTCATGCCTGAAATCCCAACACTTTGGGAGGCTGAGGTAGGTACCAGGCTGGCCAACATGGCGAAACCCTGTCTCTAATACAAATACAAAAATTAGCCGGGCATGGTGGTATGTGCCTGTAGTTTCAGCTACTTGGGAGGCTGAGGCAGGAGAATCACTTGAACCTGGGAGGCAGAGGTTGCAGTGAGCTGAGATTACACCGTTGGACTCAAGCCTGGGTGACACAGTGAGACTATTACATACACACATAAAAAAGAGTTGCTTGAGTTTTATTCAAGATATTTGTGTAATATGTTTGCTTTGCTGTTGGTTTGAAATATGTAGTGTATAACTACATCTATTTCCAAAGAACTGGTATATATAATGCTTAAGAAATAACTTTGTTACTTATTTGGCAATATGAAATATCTACATATGTAAACATCTTGACAGATATTAAGTCACTTGAGTCTTAAGATAGAATTTTGTATCCTATATTTTAGGTCTCTTGATGTTTTAAGTGACGGTGTTTTGAAGGATCTTTCTGAGTTTTACCGAAAAATGGTAAGGTTTATGTTTAAAGATTTTTGTGGGTATATTACCAGCTTTAGCAGATAAGCAGTATATAAGATCAGACTTACCAATGGAATAATTTCCTAGTGAGTTATTTCCTAATGACATTAGGATCTTTTAAAACTGAAGATATAGGATTCCTTTACAGATCTCACTGATAAGTATGATAATCAAAATTAAAGATACTTAATAAGAAAGTTAATATTTATTAATTTCTTTATAACTGAAGTTACTGAAAGCTTCAGAGTGAGTCTTTTGTTATTTACCAAACATCAGGACAGTGCAAAAACAGGAATTCATATGATCCCTAAGAAATGGATTAATCTATGGTTAATAATAAAGTGGAACTTTTTCTCAAGTTTCTTTTTTTGGCAAGTTTATGGAATAAAGTTTTTATTGAATTGAATGAAAATTCAACCCCCTCTTGTACATTTAGGAAGTTATTGAGTATTCAAGGCTTTACTGTTAAATATTAATAGAAATATATAAATAGAAAATATAAAATATGTTCATATTAAAAATGGAATATCTTACATATTTAAAAAACATCTTTAGGCTGGGTGTGGTGACTTATGCCTGTAATCCCAGCATTTTGGGAGGCCAAGTCTGGAGGTTTGCTTGAGGCCAGGTGTTCCAGACTAGCCTGGCCGACATGGCAAGAGCCCCGTCTGCCCAAAAAAAAAAAAAATTGTAGATTTTATATTTGAAAAGTGACGTCTTAAATTCTGCAGATTCCAGCAATGGATAGAAGGGTCATTACACCATATCAAGATGGACCAGATATTAGCTATTTGGAAGTAGAAGATGGGGATATCTTTTTGAAAGAAGAAATAAATATGGAACAAAATTATTCGTAAGCTCTGTTCTTTTTTTTTTTCTTTTCCTCCTTTTCTTCCTTCTTATCTCCACTGTGTCCTTTCACTCTCATCTTGGACATGTGACACTTTTGTATGGATATTGGAAGACAAAATTGAGAAAATCTGATATAAGAAATAGGTATTTATGTTTATTCTTAACCTTAGTATAATAGAAAGTAAATACATAACTAATATCTGTAGGTCTATCAAATTTAAAGTATAAATATTAAAAAAAATGTAGCTGTTGGGTTAAATAAGTACATTTATCTTGGTTACCTCCCTAAACTCTGCTACAATTATGTTTGTTTTTCCCTAGGGAAGCTATGATCAAGAAGGCAAAAACAAAAGCTAAAAAGAAGCCACGAAAACGTTCAGATAGTTCTGGAGGTTATAACCTTTCAGATATTATTCAGAGTCCATCATCTACAGGTTCGTGGAAAATGAGCATCTATTTCCAGTTCTAATCTGTGTCTCTATTCATATATGCCATGTGCTGGGGCTACTGAAATAGAAAACAGTCCTAATGAAGGTACCCAAAGTGATAGTGTATTATGATAAGTATTCCAATTGAAGTGTGCTCTGGGAGCACAAAATAGGCATCCAAACTGGTCTGAGATCAGGGAAGTCCTCTTAGAGGAAAGTAATGCTGAGCTAGGTCTTGAAGAATGAAGTTATGTAAGAAAAGGAGGCAGATAGATATATTAAGTAAAGGGTGCTATGTTCCCAAGCATAGTAGCAAGAGAAAGAGTTGCACATTTCTTGTGCATACAGTATAGTATAGGAGATAGGTTGGATAGGGTCATATTTTGGAGGGTCTTATTTGTCAAACTGAGGAATTTGTTTTTTATTCTAAAGGCCATGGGTGGCTGCTGCTGAATTTTTAAAACAGACTGTGACTGGATGAGATTTGTTGTTAGAAAAACTACTCTTTCTCGAGGTGCATAAGAGTTTAGAGGTTGACAACACATGACAGAGATAACTGTTACCATGTTGATTCAATTTAAATATGTCAGTGCTCCAAGTAAGATGCCATTCATATGCATAAGGGGTTTATAATCTGGTAGTAGAATATAAAATATATTTAGACATTATGTGAGCCTGTTAGAAAGTAAAGGCCAGGTTACCTAGTTTTTCTAAAATATTTTCCCCCAGTTGTTTATTTTGAAAATATTTAACTTACTGAAAAGATGAAAGAAAAATACCATGAATACCTATGTACATTTTATTCAGATTCATTGTTA
This sequence comes from Plecturocebus donacophilus, assembly GCA_004027715.1. Lineage (NCBI taxonomy): Eukaryota > Metazoa > Chordata > Mammalia > Primates > Pitheciidae > Plecturocebus > Plecturocebus donacophilus. The sequence continues at coordinate 9,418 of PVKP010004274.1, read as the reverse complement.
ACTTCTCATCACATTTGCATTTTCTTGTAGACACTTTGTTGCTTGCTGTCTCTTCTTTTCTCCGTGTGTCTGTCACACACACACACACACACACACACACACACACACTCATTAATACAGGGACTTTAAAAAAAATTGTTCCACTCGGAATAATTTGTAGACATGATACTCCCTGAATACTTGAATATGAATCTTTTAAGATGGGAATACTCTTCTACACAACCACACTTACAGTACCATTATCATACCTAGGACAGTTGATATTATTAGGGTAACTAGTATTATACTCCATATCCAGATTTTCCTAATTGTTTACAAATGTTTTTATGGTCTGTTTTGCCATTAACAAAAAAGCAAGTATTTTGTAAAGGTTCATATTATCTTTGCTTATTAGTATCTCTTTAGTTTCTTTTCACTAGTATAGTATCCCTGTACCTTTTTGTTTTTTGCTTTCTGTTTTCCGAAAGGTCAGGCCAATTGTGTTATAGACTGTCTTACATTCTAGATTCATCCTATCTAGATTAAACTATATATATTTTTAATAATTTCTTTAGATAAAACATGAAGTGTGACTATAAAATAATGAGACTACAGTATGGCTTTCAGAAATGGTAGGTTACTCTTGTCTATAACACTAAGATGTAACCTAGTACAGTTTCTACTAACAGTATTTCATAATCAGCTGTATACAAACAACTTTGAAAAACAGAATAGTACATCGTTTTGTGTCTTTTTCAGAAAAAAAGCTGTTAGGGAAGGCAAAGAAGAAGGATTTTTTTTTTTATATTTGTTACTGAGATGCTTCAGAAGTGCTTGGTATGTTCACTGAAGCTCAAACGAATAATATCAAAAACAGTTTTAGATAACATAATGATATAAAAAGGATAGATACTGTGCCTAAAATTTATTTATGAAGCAGTGGAAATGGCAATCAGGAGACCTAGAGGCATATCTTAGGATTTTTCTAAATTTAAAATTCTGTGATTTTGTGTTCTCTGTGTTGTATGAATTACCTTTAGTCTTTAGAAGGAGGCAAGGGTGGATTGATGGAAGGATGAATAAGGGATAGACAAGTTTTGAAACACAGTCACTTAAATGACTTACAGAAAAGCAGATGTTTGGTTTGTTTTAAATAATGTTATTGTTACCATATATGTTAGAATCTTAGAATTTCAGAGCTAGAAGAGACATGAAATCATTTATATCCCTTACTTTAAATCTAAGGAAACAATCTCAGAAAACATAAATGATTTGAAGTAGTGACAAAAAGAAATAAAATTTGTTCTCCTGATTCCAGGTCCATGTTTTTCTGGTGTACTGTTCTTTTTATGGCCAAGTTATCTGTAGTCAAAGATAACTGAAAGGTTAAATTTAACTGGACGCCAAAAAGACCTGTTAAGGAAGAAAATTTGAGTACAAGGCCAATTTCATCAAAGAGGGTTGCATAAAAGCTTCACATTTATGTTGATCTTAAAGTTAGACAAATGACGTTCTGTGAAACTGTGTTTGACCAGAAGTAATTGTTGGCCACATTAATCGTCCTCTTTATTTTCTGGATTTATTTCTAACCTAACTGACTTTTGAGAGTATTCTAAAATTAGATGTATTCTATTAGATGAAAATTTGCCAAAAAAAAAAATAAAATATTTATAAAAATATTCAAAAAGATTGTGTGGAAAAAAAATGTTTTAATATTCTTTCCAAATTGCAGTGATAACAATAAAAGAAACATTTAGCTTGTTAAGGTGATTTACTTTAAAGTGAACAGCACTTATTTGAATGTATAAGAGATGGTAAGTTCTATTTTTAAATCAGTCATACACCTTTTAATTACAACTTAGATAACATCTTTATATTATCTTATTTTGTTACTTCATCTGGATTCTAATAAATTTCAAATGTGTGGAAATGAACACCTGACTCTAAGCAAAAGTTTGAACCTGGATACCAGGTGTGGCATGGGGACAGGCATTTAGCTTGCCTAAGAGAAGAAATGATATATACATTTCACAACAACCCTCTTGCTTCAAGTGAGCTCTCAGTCACCAGAGATTTCAGGGAAAAACACTTTCAAACCAGCCACAGTCGTCTTCTGCAGGAGCCTCTGCAGGAGCCAGCAGTCAGTGGCTAAGTGAGAGGCAGAAAGGCCACAGGTTTCCTTCCACATAGAATGATGGGTGCAGGGACCACTGTACCAAGAGGCAGATGAGAAAGGGAAAGGGGAGAGGTCTGGACTTCAATAATTTTACCTTTCTCCTTTGTCTCTCATGAGGACAAGAGTGTTCATTATCCCTTTTTAAAGCAGATTCCAAAGAACTATCTTTCTCAGGTTCATTACACAATTAGTCTGTGATTGTAATGAATAAAACTATTGTTTTAGAATCTCCTCCATTTCAGTTTTTCACTTAAACTGATTTCTTTCTCCAGGTAATTTGAATAATTAAGATATTTATACCATGAATATTATTTGAATGTTATTAAATCTAGATAAATGGAAGCTTTTAGCTCTCTGTTTAGTTCACTGAATGTAATGCATATATGTTTAATGCATGTGTGTTTACATTTCTTTTAATTTAATGTTTTAGGATTATTAAAGTCTGGTAAGACCAATTCTATGGAATCTCTTCCAGAACTATTGACATCAGACTCTGAAGGAAGCTATGCAGGAGTGGGTAGTCCTAGAGATTTACAGTCTCCTGATTTCATAACAGGATTTCATTCAGATAAGATTGAGGTTTGTTTTTTAAAGCCCTACCTCCTTACCTTTAGTTCTTAGGTTTATAGATAGCTTATCTTTAATGTTTCCTTATTTTTACTCTAGTTTTAAAACAGTCTCTAGGTTGGTATATAAGAATCACACAATATAGCATTAGTTTTCCTAAATTTGCATAGCATTTCTAGTTTTAGAGATTTTAATGGCAATTTTGAGCCTTTTATAGTGTTATTTCTAATCTTTCTGCAACTAAAATATAATGTTGATATAAAATATGATAACACTATATAGACATATTGAAAAAATATATTTGTAGGTAAATTATTGAAATTTTTCTTGTGAAATGTCGCTTAGCATCAGTTAAAAATTGTCAAGGCAAATTGTTTTGAAAAAAAGCCTACTTTCAAAATTTTAAGACTTTTTCCTCCAAGGTATTAAAAAAAACAATTTGGAAATGATTGAGTTCTTCTCCTAGTCTAGCACAATAAGCTGCAGGATTCCGAGGCTGATCAACTCTGGGGAGTGTGTTTCTTAGACACTCCTCAAAAATTTCGTTCCATAGTTGTTAACCTATTAGAGAAAATTGTGTAAAAATAGAGATAGAGTCACTTTTCCATAATCCCTACACATCCACAAAGCATATTGGAACTTAGAAATTCATGAGACAACAGAAACTTACCCCTTCTTTTTAGAGTCTTCTAGTCATCAGATATTGATTTGATTTTTTTTGACAGAATCTTACTCTGGTTGCGCAGGCTGGAGTGTGGTGGTACAGTATCAGCTTTGGTTTCCTAGCTCAGGTGATTCCCTCACCTCAGCCTCCAGAGTAGCTGGGATTACAGACATGCACCACCACGTCCAGCTAATATTTTGTAGTTTTAGTAGAGCTGGGGTTTTGCCATGTTGCTCAGGCTGGTCTCAAATTTCTGGACTCAAGCAATCCACCCACCTCAGCCTCCTAGAGTGCCAGCATTATAGGCGTGAGCAGCGGTGGCTGGCCAGGATTGATTTTTTAAATGTAGGATAGAAGTTTGGGGGCAATTTATATTCCCACTAAGTTAGTCTGTAAGACAATTGAGGTTTAAAGGAAGGCTAAGGGCTTATTGTGAATGATTTGCAGTAACAGAAGTATCTATCCTGGCAGTGGAAATACCAATTTAATAATTTCCTTGACCTATTATAATAGTAATAGTTTTAGGGTTCCTTTTGAGATGTCAGTATTATTTGACTTTAGTTTTATTCACGATACTTTACATCAGAATTAATTATATGATGTTTATAAAAAACTTTCATTTTGTTTCATACTCAAGCCATGGATATTAATTTTAAAATTACTGCTTTGTGTCTTATTGTACAACTTTTATGTATTACATGTTTACTATTTCTGTAGAGATTTAATATGCAAACTGGTTTCCCTAAAAATTATTCTCAAAACTCATAATAATTTGGTTATAGTCAGTAATGTGATTTGAGAGTTGGCCAAGGCACAAAACTGTAGAAGAACACGATTTGAAAATACTAGGTGGTTTATTGTCATAAGATTTTACTCTTCATTATAATGTAACTAATATTTATTAAGTACGAGCTATGTATTAGTTACTGCACTAGGTGCCTGTTAACCTTTTTCTATTTATTTTTTCTCTCCCCAGGCGAAAGTCAAACCATATGTTAATGGTACATCATCTGTGTATCCTAGGGAAGATTTAAAACCATGGGAAAAGTCACCAATACTTAAAATATCTGCTCCACAGCCCATTCCCAGTAACAGAATTGATACTACCAGCTCTGCCAGTTGGGTTGCTGGTTCTTTCAGGTAGGATTTTCATTTTATTCTGTAACTGTTAATTTGAGAAATATCGTTCATTTTTAATCCAATTAAAACTTTCAATGGTAAACATTTAAGAAATTTAATATAAATGTTTCATGCACAGAAAATTACCTAAATGCCTACGAATTGCTAACCAGCTATAATAGGCTTCCCCCTCAACCCCAGGCAAAATTTACTTGCCTTTGTATAATCATCAGTGAATAGTAGCAAATATCGTATTTTATGTGTATATGGAGAGAAGCTTAATATCAGCCATTATTTCTTAGATAATATATATTGGTTAAAAATGTTACACAGGAAGACCATTTTGTCAGTGATAAACTTTATCTCTTATAGCATGTGAAGGGGTATTTAAAATTTCACAAAACATGTAACTATTCACAGTTAATTTTCAGAGGATATTAATTTGATGTTATTATATTGTCCTTTTAACTTGCCTATATTTTATATATATATTTTTTTTATTTAGAAAAGTCAAATGAAGGCCGGGCGAGGTAGCTCATGCCTGTAATCCTAGCACTTTGGGAGGCCAAGGTGGGCAGATTGCCTGAGCTCAGGACTTCTAGACCAGCCTGGGCAACATGGTGAAACCCCATCTCTACTAAAGTACAAAAAACTAACCAGGCCTGGTGGTGTGCACTTGTAATCTCAGCTACTCAGGAGGCTGAGGTAGAAGAATCGTTTGAACCCAGGAGGCGAAGGTTGCAGTAAGCCCAGATTGTGTCACTGCACTCCAGCCTGGGCGACAGAGCAAGACTCCATCTCAAAAAAAGAAAAAAGAAAAGTCAAATGAAAGAGTAGATATAATTAGAATGTAGTCTTTCAAAATATTTGAGCTTGTGCTTCATGTTTATATGCCTGCTATGGTTGATAAGGTCTAAAACTGTTAATTAACTTATGGGTTATATTATCATCTGGACTATTTATGTAATTCTTTTGAAATAGGCCATGTTTTGCAGAGTTGGAACAAAGATTATGATGTTCCATTTTACGTGCTTCATGGTTTAAAGTTTAATTCAGAAATTGTTTCAATTTTTTTTTGCCTAAGTACCCTTATTGGTGCGTATTTAATATGTGGGAACATCTGGAAGCATCTTCTGATTGCTAATGTTAAGATATTTTGTTAAACATGTTTTAAAAATAGCTTGGTAGCAAAAGATAGATTGGCTGTTTTGGTATTATGCTCATTGACAAAATGCTTAGCAATGTGCAATAAACATTCTCAATATTAACATATACACAAACATTTCTACATTCCTTCTGAAATATTTCCTAGTGTAAATAATTAGTATTTCTTTTTGATGAAAAAAGAGTACAGGAAACAGATTACCCTTTAATGTGAAATAATATACTTTTTTTGAGATGGAGTCTCTCTCTGTTGCCCAGGCTGGAGTGCAGTGGCGCAATCTTGGCTCATTGCAATCTCCGCCTCCCGAGTTCAAGCAATTCTCCTGTCACAACCTCCCGAATAGCTGGGACTACAGGCATGTACAACTGTGCCTGGCAAATTTTTGTATTTTTAGTAGAGACGGGGTTTCACCATGTTTGCCAGACTGATCTCGAACTCCTTGGCTAGACTGGTTTGGAACTCTTGACCTCATGATCCACCTGCCTCGACCTACCAAAGTTCTGGGATTACAGCAAGAGCCACTGAGCCTGACTAACTTATTTTTATCCATAGTGTAGATTTAATTTAGGTAAAAAATCATGTATTTCTTTTTTTTTTTTTTTCGAGGTGGAGTTTCGCCCTTGTAGCCCACGCTGTAGTGCAGTGGTGCAATCTCAGCTCACTGCAACCTCTGCCTCCTAGATTGAAGTAATTCTTCTGCCTCAGCCTCCTGAGTTTCTGGAATTATAGGCACCTGCTACCACTGCCAATTAATTTTTGTATTTTTAGTAGTGGTGGGGTTTCACTATATTTGCCAGGCTAGTCTTGAACTCCTGACCTTAGGTGATTCACCCACCTTGGCCTCCCCCAAAGTGCTGGGATTACAAGTGTGAGCCACCATGCTTGGCCAGAAATCATCTAATTCTAAAGATTGTTGAATTTTTTCCTTATTATGGTATAACTCCCTCTGGTGGGTCTTCAATATTGTTTAGTATCCACAAATTTTTCTATTAAATGTTTGTTTTCGTTAATATTAAACAGTAGTATGAGTTTTGTTTGTTAAAAATAGAAAGGAAAGAATGTAATTTTCAAGCCTTATTGAACCTAAAGGCAAGAATTTAATTAGAACTTTGGTGAGTTCTGCCTGATTTAGTTAAGAATCTTCCTATTGCTTCACTTAGAAAAAATGTTTTCTTTAATATTCAGTTATATCACAACATTATGACTTTGGATACATATTAGCTGTTATATATGCTATATCACTTAACATTATGACTTTGGATATATATTAGTTGATGTTTATATATGTGTATATTAAAGTAGCTTTTACTCAAAAATCCTTTTTGAAGTTGGCCCACAGCTGATAAATCTAAACTATACTCTTATAATTAATCTTACATATTACTTGTAGTTTCAGTGAAGTTGGGGGTTGGACTTTATAGGTAAATAAATACTTTGCAAAGTAACCTTTTATGTCTTTTAGTCCTGTCAGCCCTCCTGTTGTGGATCTCAGAACCATCATGGAAATAGAAGAAAGTAGACAAAAATGTGGAGCTACACCAAAGTCAAATTTAGGGTTGGTTAAAAAAATTATAAAAGATCATATCATGTTATATTTTTGCCCTAAGAATTGGAAAGACTTATTGCATGTTTCCTATTATTTTTCTGCATTTGATGTTACGGTTAATTATACATCCTTTTCTGGGCAATTTAGCCTCCATAATATTATTTCTTAAATATGTTCTAAAGATAGTATTGAGTTGATAGGCCAGCTCTTGTAGAATGCAGTATTACATCCCAGAAACCTGACTCTAAAGTGATCATTGTGGACTATTGGCTATGAAAGCCAAAGAGTTAAAGCTTGTGGTGCAAGTTCTTCTTGAAATTGATGATATGTTGGAGGGCTCATATGTAACTATTGCTTGATCATTGTTAGTATAAACTGATATTTTCATTGTTGAAACTTGTGAGCATTTTAATGCAGTAATGGTAAAATAACATCAAATAAATAGAAAACATTATTATTACCAGTAACCTTTATAAAGCAGAAATTAATGTTAATTGACTTAATTTCTAGCAAAATTATTTCTCATGGAATTAAACTTTCTCAGAAGAAACCACTGAAACTAATTGGTTTAATTTAATTTCTAGCAAAACAGTTTCTCATGGAGTTAAACTTTCTCAGAAGCAACGAAAAATGATTGCATTGACTTCCAAGGAAAACAATTCAGGAATGAATAGCATGGAAACAGTTTTAGCCCCTCCTTCAAAAGCCCCCAAGCCAGTGAATGCATGGTATGCTCTTATTTTTATTAAAATTAATATAGATCTGTACATTAGCTTTTAAAGTAGTTCTTGACTTTTGAGTTCCTTCCCACCCCCAGTATTTCTAAAGTCTTTTCAAATATTTCACCTCCCTTTTTGTTTTCAAGTTAAAAATTGGAACTTGAGAAACAAACACTCTTTTTGTTGTTGTTTATTTTCTTTTAATTTGGGGTGTTTTGATATACACATCATGATGACATCATCATACACATCAAAATGTGGATATATTTTTCATATATAGATACAATTTCTTCTGGATATTCTAATTAGATTTTCTTGCTAAAATGATTTAAAATTTATTTTTTTATTTTTTATAAGAAATTAAATATGTCACACACATATAAAAAGATAACTTTATTTGATCTATGCTAATTTTTTTGTCCTTCTGCATGCTCCATAAATATCTTTACATGGTTATAAACATAGCTTGTTCTTTTTCACTTTTTAAAACACTGCCCTTTACTTAACATTGTGTTTACATTTTCTCCATTAAAATTTACATGTAGAAGTAGCATTAATTGGAATACTGTCCAAAGAGTTCAGAATACAATTTTGAGATGTGTAGAATAGGCTGTACTCCAGCTTCTCTTCCATCCTTCCTTTTCTTTGTATTTTAAAATATCTGGAAACCAACACTGGAGAAGTGCGAGAAGAGTGTGAAACCTTATGAAAAGATAGTAGAACCCTCTTTCTCTCACAAGGCTTGGGGAGGATCTTGGCAGCTACCCATGGTTTAGGGGAATCCCTTCAATATTTCTAAGGCCACATTATTTTGTTTGTAAGAAGGAATATTTTTCTCAAGTAAACTGTTAATTATTTTGAAGAAAGTGGCAAATAATTTTATTCTAAGTGTTGCCAATGGAACTAAATCAGTGCCTGTTATGGCTACTAATAGGTCCAAAGCATGGTCACTGAAAAAGAAAGTGAAATAAGAGGTAGGAACACCCAAGGGAAAGAGAAAAGAGGGTAAAACTTGAGAGGATGAGCTTAGCAGAATTTTAAAATTTATCAGTATTTGTTACCTTCTAAATGTAAGGGACTGTGCTAGTTTCTGATGATAAGGCAATAAATAAGACAGATTTGGCCATTACCCTTGTATGGTTTATGGTGTGACTGTTGCAACACTGAGTTGTGCTTTCTCTAAACAAAAGTATGGAAAGACCAAAAAGGGGGAAAAGTTATTGGAACAACTGTCAAGTACTAAATTTTAAAGTTTGAGAGAATTAATTAAGCTCATGATAAAGCTTTGGGCATGGTAATATAGCTGTAACCATGGCATAAATCACTTTCCTTAAGCAAAAAGTAAATGAGTGAAAGTTGTTTCACTTAGTGTTTTGGAGGCATGTTCCTTAGAATCCTGAGTTCTTTTGTGATCTGAATTGGGTCTTTTCCAGGCATGCTGAATATCTGTCATCGGAGATTTTCTTTTTTTTTTTTTTTTTTT